>JAQQSW010006433.1:0-13950 GCA_028646575.1 Pseudocheirus occidentalis | reverse complement strand
TTTGTGACCATTATAATGACTCTGGCTTTCTGGTTTTGGGACTTGTCCTTCTGGTTTTGGGACTCAATGTTATGGTTTCTGAAGAAAGACCTTGGTTCTGCCTTCCATGTGGAGAGTTTGCTATATTTTGTGATCCAAAACTACACCAACATATTCATAACCATCATGGGTGTTGTGAATATCTCATTATTGATACAAACATTATATTCAATTTTACTGGGTAGGTGATTCTTGGTTTTAATCCTAGCTGCCTTGATCTCTGGTATAGTGTATTCCAGGCCCTTTGATCCTTTGATGTTGAAGTTGCTAGACCCTGGGTTATCCTGATTGTGTTTCCACAGTATTCAAATTCTTTCTTCTTGGCAGCTCATAATATTTTCTCCTTGATCTGGGAAATCTGGAACCTAGCTATATAATTTGTAGGAGTTTTCTTTTACTAGAAATGATTGGTGAATTCTTTCAAATTCTATTTTGCCCTCTGGTTATAAAATATCAGGGCAATTTTCCTTGAGAATATCTTGAAGGATGATTTCTAGCTTCTGTTTTTGATCATGGCTTTCAGGTAGCCAAATAATTTTTTAATTTTCTCTCCTGTATCTATTTTCCAGGTCAGTGGTTTTTTTCAAGGAGATATTTCACATTGCCTTCTATTTTTTCATTTGTTTGGATCTGTTTAATAGTATCTTTATTTCTCATAAAGTCATTTGCTTCCACTTGCTCCACTCTAATTCTGAAGGAATAATTCTCTTCAGAGAGCTTTTGAGATTCTTTTTCTATCTGGCAAATTAGACTTTTTAAGACATTCTTCTCCTCATTGGGTTTTTGGGCCTCCTTTGCCATTTGAGTTAATCTATTTTTAAGGTGTTATTTTCTTCAAACATGTTGTTGACTCTCTTTTCATGATTTTCTCACATCATAGTCATTTCTCTTCCCAATTTTTCCTCCACTTCTCTTATTTGGTTTTCAAAATCCTTCTTGAGCTGCTCTATGGCTTGTAACTAGTCTACATTTTTCTTGGAAGCTTTTGGTGCAGGAGTCCTTACTGTGTTGTCTTCCTCCTATTCCATGCTTTGATCTTTTTTGTCCCCACAAAAGGATTGTAAAGTTGGATAGCTGTTTTTAATTTACCTCTTTTGCCTTCTCATGTTGCCAGTCAGTTACTTGAATTTTTAGCTCTGTGGAACTCTGCTTCCAGAGGGGAAAGCTCTATCCCAAATCACTGGGGTTTTTGTAGCTGCCAGAGCCATTAGGAGGCGACTGCAGCCCCCACCAGTTTTGGCTCATTGAAAACACTCCTCTGGACTATCAACCAAGATCCTGATCATGATCCAGGCTTATTAAGGAAAGAGCACTAAGCCCCTGAATAATCTCTTGGCCCTGTTGCAATCTGCAGGCAAGAGCTTCTGAAGCAACCACATGGAGGCAGCTGCCCACTTTGGCTACTTCCTTCTCTTGGTGGCAGTTTGTCTGGACCCTTTCCCTTAATTTATCTGATTTCCACTAACTTTCACTTAGTCCTTATTTCTTATGGCTTGATAATTCTGGAAATTGCCGCAGCTACTGCTGATCCCCTCTCCTGAAGGCTCCAGCTGTGGCTTGTCCTGGCCACCCCCAGGGCCAATCCATGGTTTCAGGTGATGAGCCTTTCCTGTTCTGCCTGCTTAGCTGCCTTCAGTGGGACATGTATTTTTCTGTACTTTTGTGAATTCTGGAGCCTTAAAACTTGTTTAGAGTCATATTTTATGGGTATTTGAGGTTGCTATGTGGGAACTGTGGAGGTTTTCTGCTTCTACGCCACCATCTTGGATCCATCCCCCATGAATTTTTGATAAAGGAATGTAATGTACTGGTTTGTTCATCCTGATTGTTAATTGTAATGCATATATAAAAATATTTGTATCAGGCCTAAAACTTAGCTTTATAAAGTTTTGGGGGCAGCGCAGGTCTGGATTTGTGATTTCACCAGCACTGGGTATTTCTATATATAAGAGACAATGTCCCCTCACTAATTAAAATCAGCAATTCATCTTCAACTTAAATTTTGAGAGAATTGCCTATGACAGTGTGAGACTAAATAACTTGTCCATGGTGATAATGGCAGAACTCCCCCACCCTAATCACATTCCTTCCTGATTCTAACTACTATGTCATATCATTCTCCTTTATTATATACATTGCAAATGGTATATGTTTACTAGATGTTTGGTGAATTAAATAGAATTTAAGTGAACTGCGTAAAGAATACATTTTCATTTCTAAAATTTAATGAAATTCACCTGCTAGTTGTTTATGGCTATGTGCACGGTTGCAGTTTATCTGTTTTTGCTTTTGCTTTGTTTTTCTTCATGTGGCACTATGTAACTTCTCTTTGAACAATAAATCATTTGGCAACTAGTCAAGAGAGTTGATTTTTACACCTTTCTAAATAAGCTCCCCTGAACTAGTTAAAAATTTGACAATGCTTAAACCCTAAGCCCTGGACTTCATTCACAAGCATGAATATCATTTTCTTCCACAGTAAAAATTGATGCTTTGAATACTTGTATTAATCATTAATCTCATATTTAGCTCTATATCTCACCCCTAGACACCTGTCAGATTAGTAGTAAGAGAAATGATTCTGCAAAATGCTTCTATGAGCTATTGGACATGCAGACAATTTTCCCCTGTGCTTTGAATCTCATTTTTGAAAAGCAAAAGGAGTGTATATACTTTTGTATTTTATTTTTTAGGGACATAATGGAAGGGGAGATTTTGAGCAAATTCCCAAAATTACATGTGTATACATATGTATGTATATACATATGCATAGATATAATATTTATATGTTTAAATCTGTGTAAGATTTATAGGCATATGCATTTATATACATGAGATATAAACATATATTCCAATGATCAGACTTTGGTCAATTGTATCTTGAGCATTAATTCATAATTTTCCCTTATAAATTCTCTTATTAACTGAAATAAAAGTATGGTCCTTTTTATTTACAATGTCATCCAATCCAATGTTCTATAAGTTTCAAAAGAGTTTATCATTTTCTCCTGTGGCAGTTTCTCCATCAAAGTCAGTGTTGCCACTAAGCTTCTAAATATTGCTTTCTCTGCCTTTCATTCTCTCTGTCTCTGCCTTTCTGTCCTTCTACATCTCTGCTTCCATCTGTCTCCTTCCTTCCCTCTCCCTATGTCACTCCCTGTCTTACCCTCTCTCTCTTTCCCTCTCTCTCTCAGAAATTCTAACTTCAATTCCCAACTATGCCCTAACTAAATAGGTGATTTTGGGCAAAAAATTTGAGCTCTAGGTCTTCATTTCCTTATCTATGAAATAAGGGTTTTGATGTAGATCATCAATAATCTCTTCTAGTTCGAATAAATATTGGATATATGAATCCATAATATATCCAACATGATCCACAGAGAATAATCCATATTACAGTCAAGCCTCAGGGAACAGGACAAACATTGGGGGTCATCTCAGTAACCGTGGCAAATTGCTTAGGCAAGAGCTAACTGGACTTCACTTCCTTTTAAAGGCAGAGAAGGAATAATCAGGCCAAAGAAGGCTAGGATATAAAAAGTGATTTGACTAAGCAAGTATACAAGGCTAGAAACACTGCACTTCCCCTGGCCACATCATCCTTATTTTTCTACTCCATCAAAACTATGATATGCCCATAATCCAAACTGTATTATCCAGACAATTAGTCAACAGTTATTTGTTAAGGGTCTACTATATACAAGACATTGTGCTAGATGTGGGAGTACAATAACAAAAGTGTGATAGCCCTGGCCTTCTGCTTGGTTTTATTCTATTGGAGAAAATGAATATGTACATATAGTTATATACAAAATATATAAAATAAGTAAAAGGTAGGGTTTTTTTTTGTTTTGTTTTTTGTTTTTGTTTTTCCCCCAGAGGAGATATGCTAGCATCTGTGAGAATCAGGAAAACCTTTATGTAGGAAATGACATTTTAGCTGAGTTTTTAAGGAAACTATAGATCCTGTGAGGTGAGGTTGGACAGAGAAGGATTTCTAGAAATAGAGGGAAATAATTCCAAAAGTAAAGAAATAGGAAATAGAGTGTCATGTGAAAAGAAAAAGAAAAAAAATGAATGTGTAGCAGAATGTATTGAAGAGGTAACGTATAATAAGACTAGAAAGGGAAGTTGGGATCAGGTTGTCAAGAGTCATGAATATCAATCAGAGATTTATATAAATATACATTAAAATTAAATTAATTTTGAAAGAGTTTATTGTTTATTAAATAAAAATAAATTAAATTAAAAATTTGTTAAATAAAATAAATGAAAATACTTTAGGCAGTAGTGTAACATTGGAGTTTGTTGATTATAGAAAGGAAATAGTTATACTTGTCATTTAGAAAAATCTCTTTGGCAGCAAACATAAAGAATAGATTGCAAGGACACCAGTAAGGAGGCCCTTGCAATATTGTAGGTGACTATAGGATATGTAGAGATTGTAGAATAATGTCATGTGCTAAGATTGTGATTGGGTAGTAGAGAGTAGTATGGTGTGAGAGATATTATGTAGAAGAAACAGCAAGATTTGGCAACAGATTGAATATAAAGGCTGAGGTTATAAAGTTTGGTGATTGGAAAATCTGACTGACTGAATTAAGAAAGTTCAGTAAAATGATAGATTTGCAGAAGGGGGTCAGGGTTGGAAATTATATATGTTGAGTTTAGTATGCACTTTTGACATCCAATTTCAAATGTCCAATAGGCAGTTGGTGATGCAAATCTGAAGCTCAGGATAAAGACTGGGACTGAATATAAATATACCAACCTATATTATACCATACTTTATTATATGCTATCCTGTAAAATTTACCTATCATCTATCTATCTATCTATCTATCTATCTATCTGTCTGTCTGTCTGTCTGTCTGTCTATCTATCTATCTGTCTTTCTATATCTAGAGGAAGTCATATAGTCAAATATTTTATAAATTATACTCATATGTGATTTTATATAGTGTAATAAAGACATATATGTGAATATAAATTTACACATTTATTATATGTTATACAAATTACATATATATGTATTTGTGATAAAATGAATATATGTATTCATAGATGTTTTTATTTGGAGGAAATAACCACTTATTAAGTGCCTATATTCTTCCAGTATTATGCTTAAATGCCTTACATATATTATTTGATTTGGTCCTCACAATATCCTTGGGAGATAGGTACTTTTATTATCATCATTTGAGGAAACTGAGACAAAGATTAAATGACTTGCCTAGGGTCACACAGCTAGTTAGTGAATGAGGCTGAATTTGAACTCAGCTTTTCCTGACTCCAGATTCATTACTCCATCCATTTTACCCCTAGTTGCCGAGAGAGAGAGAGAGAGAGAGAGAGAGAGAGAGAGAGAGAGAGAGAGAAAGAGGAAGAGAGAGAGGACAGATAGATGATAGAGAGATGATAGAGAGATAGAATGATAGATAGATAGATAGACAAAAAGGCAGTATATATGTGTTTTAGATATTGATATAATATAGTCACATATGACTGCAGTCTGTTTAGATATGTTAATCAAATAACAGATGAGAACTAATTAGGTCAACAAGTGAGAATATAGAAAAAAGAAAAGAGAATTCATGATACAGTCCTGGAAAACAGTTAGTTATTAAATATGCTATAAAGGATTAGAACCTTGAAGATATGAGGAGACGATGGGGAAAGATGTCAAAGGCTTTTGAGATCATGGGAGAGGGAGAAGAGGGAAACCATTGATGGTGAATAGCCTCAGTTTTTACAGTAAATTAAAAAGAGGACCTCAGCTGAGTGGGTGAGGTATGAACTTCAGGAGAGAAGAAGATGCTTATAATAACTTCTATGTAGAATGAAATAGGGAATCAATCAGTGAAGAATAGTATTGCCTTTTCCTTGGTAAGGGTTCCCTTGAAGTTAGAAAATATTAATTTGTAGGGTGTTTGGTCTGCACAAATATTTAACTTCTTCCACCTCAGCAACATCACATAAGAAGTAGAGGAGTTCTGTCATGAGGCTAGCCAGGGTTGTGTTTGACAGCAGAGGAGTGGCAATAAGACATTGGTGGCAGGGATTTGAGAATAGACAACAATGGAGACAGCTAGGTGACACAGTGAATGGAGTGCTGGGCCTAAAGTAAAGGCATGAATTCAATTCTGACCTCAAATTCTTCTTACATGTGTGACCCTAGGCAAGTCATTTAATCCTGCTTGCCTGAGTTTCCTCATCTATAAAATGAACTGGAGAAGGAAACAACAAAGTGTTTCAGTATATTTGCCAAGAAAGTCCCCAAAGGAAGAACAACAACAACAACAATGTGGAGTTGACTTTAACTATCAAAATTAAGATCAGAATTGGGCAGAGAGGAAGTGATGTCAGAAGAGAATTCAAAGTATTGAGGAGTAGAGGGAGAGGAATATGGAAGTGAAAATGGGGATCAAGTATACCCTCTTGCAGTCACACACATACATTTACCAATGTCTTTATTCCTATCCAATGTACATCATTCATTGATTTTAACTCAGCTTCTATGCCAAATTTATCTGTCTGTTCACACTAATGCTGATTGTTTTTGCTTATCACAGTATACAAGTAAACTAATTTGCCATTACTTGAAATAGTCTCCAAAATTTGGATTTCTGGGTTCTGATCACTTGAATTGTTATGATGAGGGACCATGGCAAACTGGAAGGGAATCTTTGGGTCCACAGAATATATTCACAGATGTAAATTATAAAATAGGATTTCTTACTTAGGGTACTTATACAGAACCCAGAAAAGAATAAGTATTGAATACATGTTAATATTGCTGATTAACTCAGGCACACTTGACATCAGAATCAGTACTCTAGCCTGAGGTGTCTCTTTATATTCTCCTTAATTGAATAAGATGGGCTCTAAATTGGCTCGTTACCATAATATTATATTATGACCAGTATGCACTAAAAGTTATTACTTTTGCAGGGTGTAAAAATGCACATATCTGCTTCTTTCTAGATCCCAAATGGATTATTTTTAAAGTAACTAATGATGTTTATACCCCAGGAAGATGAATGATTTTCAGAAAGCTATATCCCATTTGTTTTGCAGATGGTAAGAGTAATGTAACCAATTTTCATGAGAGGAACAATTGTTCTTCTTTAATATCATGACTCTGAAATACTTTTCTTTTTAAAGAAAAGGAAATTCCAGGCCAGGGTGCCCATTGTGCATTGTAGTTTGTAAGTACAATTGAAGATTCCAAATGTGTTCTGCTTCTTTCAAACAGAAAATAAATCAGGCCCTCATCATTGGAGCCTAGAGTTTGTAACCACAGTGAATAAGAAGATTCTTCTGTAATTCTCACAGACCAAAGAGCTGCTTGCATTCAGAGTCAGGCTTTCTAAAGATATTACTGTCAAAGGATTCTTGGGCTGCTTAGAAGCTAATGTATTTTAGATAATGAGCAGAAAATATAACAATATACCCAAACAGATCTTTTAGTGGCCAGGTATTATGTGGCATACTTCCAGGCACATGGGAAACTGTATTTCAACAGTTATTATGTGATATATTTCTTTCCTGTCTGAATGCCATCTAAAGCCAATTATGTTTTTCTATAGCCTTTCCATGGTTTACCTTTTATGCAAAGGAAAATTAAATGTCTTTAAGAGTTAAATTACCAGTAACAAAAACAACAAAGCACTAAAGCACGTGCACAGAACTGTTTCTCACTTCATCAGCCCTTGATTCAGGTTGTATTTTATAAAGGGGGCAATACAAGAACGTGATAAAAGTGTTGATGACATCTGTTTTCTCTGAGTTCCTAAAGAAACATTACTCAAAGTGATCAGAAATTAATAGCAGGTATTGATTTTTTTAAAGGCTCCAAATACTCCAAGTATAGCAACACTTTTTGTGATAGTTAAGAATTGAAAACAAAGTAGATGACCATCGTTTGAGGAATAGTAACCAAATTATAGTGCATGAATGTAATGGAACACCCCAAAACTCTAAGAGATGATGAATGTGCTGAATATCATGCTAAAAAAAGCATGGGAGCAAGCACACAGCCCTGCTCCACTATATAGGTGACTGTGAAAACAAATTATCCAGAATTACCCATTATCCAGAACACATGCAAGTATGTTGTCATGAAACTGAAGATAGCTATTTGAAATATATATCATATTAAAATAGATAATAAAGGATATTAAAAGTCCTGCTCTATATACAGCAGAATCGAGGAAACGTTATTCCAACATCTGTGTGGTATTAGGCAACCAAACTTCAATCTTGAAAATCTACCAGGGAACCTGTGTCATAGTTGGGCATGGGAATGAAGTGATAACTTTAAAAAATGTATCTGGTTACTTTTAAGATTATTTTTTCTTCTAAAATTTGGGCACATTCTCAGAAACAGAGTGTAAGATATATGGTCATAAAAGCATTTGAAATAATATTTTAAACTTGTGTTGATAGATTTTTTGAAGTATTCTAAAATTACTGACTGGCATGATACTCTCACTTTACAGGTTCCATTTGTCTCATTCTCACATTTTGAAAATTTGTTCATACTTTCTTTTTAAAAATAGATCTATAGCTTTTGTTTCATATAACTTTTCTCTCCAAATACATACCTTCCCTACCAAAAGAGCCTTCTTTTTATTAACAAAGAAAAATAACGGAGGAAAAATTAAAAAGCATTTCATTCAAACTGCTAAAAAGCTAAACAACACACAATTTTGACAATAAAGGAAATATTTCATACTCATAATTCCTCACCTTCACAAAGGAGAAAGTGATATATTTCTATATTCTTCTTTTTAAAAAAATATTTTATTTATTTATTTTTAGTTTTCAACATTTATTTCCTCAAGATTTTGAGTTACAAATTTACTCCCCATCTTTTCCCTCTCCACCACCCCAAGAGAGTGAGCCAACAGAGTATCCCTTCCACCATTTTGCTCTTTCTTATATCCTTCCCCACCACCTTCCCCCAATTTTCTTGTTTTTAATTAAATATTTTATTCATTTTCTTGTTTACATCATTTGTTTCCACCAGATTTGAGTTACAGAATTTTCTCCCCATCTTTCCCCCACACCCATCGCCAAAACAACGATCCCACTGTAATGCCCCTCCCTGAATCTGCTCTCTTCTATGTCCTTCCCAAATGCCCCTCTTACTTCCTGGTAGGGCAGGAGGAGGGTCTCTCTACCCCAATACCTGTATATCTTAATTCCCAGTTGCATGTAGTTAATGATGATAATTATAATACATATAAATATACATATATATAATATAGACATTATATATATATATATATATATATATAGATACATTTTTTTCTTAACATTGGATTGTAGAGATTTAAATACTAGATTCCCTTGGTTCCTCCCTTCCCCACTGGAAGGTCAAGCAATTCAATAGGGGCTATACATATGTAATTATGCAGGACATCTCGACAGTGGACATATAGTGAGAGGCTGATTATATGTCCCTCCTTGCTATAATGCCCCCCCTTGTTCTATTCTCTACCCTGTCCCTGTCTCTTTGCTGAAGTGTGTGCTTCTAGCAATCTGCTCTAAGACCCTGCTTTCCCCTCCATCATCCCACTTCTCATCCTCATACCCCTTTCCTCTGTGTGGCATGATACCCAGTTTAGTGCTTATGCTATTCCTTTCCTAAGCCAAATTCAAGGAGAGTAAATGAAAATAAAGTTGTAACAGTTAACAGTTAACATCCCTTCTTATTCAATTGATACTGTACCCTCTTTGTACACACACACACACACACACACACACACACACATATATATATACACACACATATACATGCTCTGGTATGTATTTATATGCATATACACCCTCCTATATAGACATATATATATATATATGTTTGTATTCCCTTCTTCTATCCTCACACTAAGAAAAGTTTCATAAATTACTAGTATCATTTTTGCATATTAGCATGTAAATAGTTGAACTTTGATAAGTTCCTTATGATTTCTTTTCCAAGTGTACCTTCTCATGCTTCTTGTGTTTGAGTGTCAAATTTTCTGTTTAGTTCTGGATTTTTCGGCAAGAATGCTTGAAAGTCCTCCACCTCACTGAATCACCATATTTTCCCCTGGAACATTATTCTCAATTTTGCTGGGCAGGTGATGCTTAGTTTTAATCCTAGCTCCCTTGATCTCTGGAATATCATTTTTCAGGCCCTTTGATCTCTCAGTGTAGAAGCTGCCAGATCCTGGGCTATCCTAATTGTGTTACCACAGTATTCAAATTGTTTCCACTTGGCAGCCTGTAATATTTTCTCCTTCATCTGGGGGTTCTGGAACCTGGTAATAACATTTCTCTGAGTTTTTTGGGGGGGATCCTTTTGAAGAGGTGATTGGTGAATTCTTTCAAGTTCTATTTTGCCCTCTGATTTTAAAATATGGGGACAATTTTCCCTTGAGAATTTTTTGAAGGATATTTTCTAAGTTCTTTTTTTTTAACATGGCTTTCAGATAGGCCAATAATTTTTAAATGGTCCCTCCTGGATCTATTTTCCAGGCCAGTGGGTTTTTTCAAGGAGATATTTCCCAGTACCTTCTATTTTTTAATTTGTTTGTATCTGTTTAATAGTATCCTGATTTCTCATAAAGTCATTTACTTCCATTTGTTCCACTCTAGTTTTGATGGAATTATTCTCTTCAGAATGCTTTTGAGTTGCTATTTCCATCTGGCAAATTCGACTTTTTAAGACATTCTTCTTCTCATTGGCTTTTTGGGCCTTTTTTTTGCCATTTGAGATAATCTGCTTTTTAAGGTCATATTCTCTTCAGTCAGGTTGGTGACTCTTTCTTGCATCATTCTAATATATCTTCCCAGTTTTCCCTCCACTTCTCTTATTTGGTTTTCAAAGTCCTTTTTAAGTCAATCTGTGGCTTGTAGGAAATCTTCATGTTTCTTGGAAGCATTTGTTGTGGGAGATCTGACTGTATTGTCTTCCTCCTGCTCCATGATTTCATGCTTTTTGTCCCCCAAAAAGGATTTTAGAGTTTGGTTACTGTTCTTACTTTGCTTCTTTCTCCTCATGTTGTTGGTCAGTTAATTAATTCCTTGTTTGTTTTTTAGCTCTGTGGAACTGCTTCCAGCAAGGAAAGCTATATCCCAAATTGTTGGGGTTTTCACAGCTGCTGCAGCTATTAGGTGGATGCTGGAGCCCCCCACCACCTTTGGCTTACTGAAAGTGCACCCCAGGACCACCACCCAAGACCATGATCCAGATCCAGGCTGTTCAACACAAGAGCCCTTTGCCTTTAATCAATTGCTTTCACCCCTCTGTGGTTTGCAGGCTAGAAGTTCTGAGGCAGCCAGGTTGGGCTGCTTCCTTGCCCTGGGAGCAGTTTGGCTGGACTGTTTTTTCCCAAAAAATTTAGCTTGAATTCCACTGACCTTTCTCTTAGCCTTATTTCTCCTGGGTTGGTAAATGTGAAGATTGCTCAAGGTGCCGCCAATTCACTTTCCTGTAGACTCCAGCTATCCTGGGGCCAGGCCAATTAGATCTGGGCTTGCCTCGGCTCTCAGCCTGTCATGATGAGCCCCTCCTTCCGAGTTGCCTCCAGCAAGAGATGTGTTTTCTGTATTTTTGTGCATTTGGTAGCCCTAAAATTTGTTTAGAGTCATATTTTATTGGTATTTAAGGTGGCTGTGTGGGGACTGCAAAACTTTGCTGCTTCTGTGCTGCCATCTTGTCTCTGCCCCCTCTTCCCCCAACTTTTAAGAAGGTCAAGATGGATTTCTATACGCCAGTGCCTGTATATCTTATTTCCCAGTTGCATGCAAAACATATTTTTTATTTTTAAAACTTTGATTCCTAGATTATTTCCCTTCTTTACTCCTCACCCACTATCACTTGGAAGACAAGCATTTCAATGTAGGTTGTAGATGTGTAGTTACACAAAACATTTCCATAGTAGTTATATTGTGAAAGACTAACTATATTTCTCTCTATCCTATCCTGCGCCCCCTACTCTATTTTCTACTTTGACCCTCTCCCTTTTCAAAATTTATTCCTTCTAACTACCCTCTCCCCCAATCTGCCCTCCTTTCTATCATCCCCTCTCTTATCCCCTTCCCCCCTACTTTCCTGTAGGGTAAGATACCCAATTAGGTGTATGTTGTTCCCTCCTTAAGCCAAATTCAATGAGAGTCAGGCTGTTTCATTCCCTTTCACATTTCTGCTCTTTGCCCCAATTGTAACAGTTTTCTCTTATCTCTTATATGAGAGATTGTGCCTATTCTATATCTCCCTTTCTCCTTCTCCCATTATACTCTTCTCTTACCTCTTTATTTTATTTTTTAGATATCATACCTTCCTATTCAACTGATCCCATGCCCTCTGTTTATGTATATATGTACACATATATAAATACACTCATATATATATATATTTATATACATATATATTCCGTTCAACTATCCTCATACTGAGAAAAGTCTCATGAGTTACAATGATCATTTTTCTACCTAGGAATGTAAATATTTCAATTTTAGTAAGTTCCTTAACTTAAGAAGTTAAGCTGGGGTTGGACCACGCTCTTCTGTCACCCAGTTACAACTGAGTTCCCTACTTTTTAGTAAAAAGTAAAAGCTCCCTTCTGGTATTTATGGGTTGATCAGTTTGGAAACCACCAAAGATGCAAGTGATTCACTCTCCTAAAACTTCTCTGCAGTTTCTTTTCTTAAGAGACAAGTTTTATCAGCATAATATATTTGGTTGTTATTTTTATTTAGTTTTTAAATTTATATTTGTAGTAATTTCAAATATTTTATTAGTTTAGCTTACTTCATGCTATTCAATCCATTTTTCCCATGTTTATCTGCATTATTGATATTTATTATTTATTAATATACTGTTTGATATGCCCCAAAACTCTAGCATCTGGGATAAAATCTAACTATTTGACAAAATGGGAAAACTGAAAAACAGCATGCTAAAAACTGGGCATAGATCAATAACTTACACCATATAACAAAATAAAGTCTAAATGGGTCCATGATTTAGATACAAAGGCTGATACTATATACAATCTAGGAGAGCAAGGAATAGTGTACCTGTCACATTTGTGAGAAAGGAAGAACTTATGACCAAACAAGTGATATTGAGCATTATGGAATGCAAAATGGATAATTTTGATTACATTCAATTGAAAAGTTTTTTTTTTCTTTTACAAACAAAGCCAATGTAACCAAGATTAGGAAGAAAGCAGAAAATTGGGAAAGAATTTTTACAGCCAGTATCTCTGATAAAGGACTCACTTTTAAAATATGTGGAGACTCAAATTTATAAGAACGTAAGTCATTCCCCAATTGATAAATGGTCAAAGGATATGAACAGATATTTTTCAAAGAAAGAAATTTGAGTTATCTATAATTATATGAAAAAAATGCCCTAAATTACTATTGAATAGAGAAATGCAAATCAGAACAACTCTTAGGTATCACATCTCACTGCTCAGATTGACTAACATGACAGAACAGGAAAATGATAAATTCTGGAGATGTGGGAAAATTGGAACCCTAATACATTGTTGGTGGAGTTTTGAGCTGATCCAACCTTTCTGGAGAGCAATTCAGAACTATGACCAAAGGGTTATAAAAATGTGCATGCCCTTTGACCATGCAATAGCACTTCTATGGCCATATCTCAAAGAGATAATAGATGAGGGAAAAAGACCTTTATGTTCAAAATATTTATGGCAGCTCAGCTTATGGTGGTAAAGAATAGGAAATCAATGGAATGGCCTTCAATTGGAGAATGGCTAAACAAGTTGTGGTATATGTAAGTGATATAATACTATTGTGCTATAAGAAATGAGGAGTAGATGGACTTCATATTAACCAGGAGAGACTTATGTAAACTGATGCTGAATGAGGGGAGCAGAACCAGGAGGG
>JAQQSW010006432.1:0-13950 GCA_028646575.1 Pseudocheirus occidentalis | reverse complement strand
GAATGGCTGAACAAGTTATGGTATATGAATATGATGGAATATTATTGTGCTATAAAAAATAGGAAGGAGATTGACTTCATACTTACCTGGAGAGGCTTATATGAATTGATGCTGAGTGAGAAGAGCAAAACCAGGAAAAATTTGTACACAGTCACAGATACATCATGTGTGTGACGACCAGTTTTGAAAAACTGGACACTTCTCAGCATCGCACAGTTAAAAGACAACTATACTAGTCTCAGGATGGAAGGAGATGTCTACATTCAGAGAAAGATCCAGAAATATCAGAGTTTAAAAGGAGACTGAAGCAATGCATGCTATCATTCTTTTCAATGTTTGGCTTTTGTTTCTCTTTTCTCATTGTTCACTCCATTGGCTGTAACACCTATTCAACCAGACTATTGTACAACGTGAAGGAGTTTGCAGATCCTATATATGATTGTATGCCACCATGGCGGGGTGGGGAATGGGGAGAAAGGGGAGAAAAATCTGAAACTCAAGAGACTCTGGAACTGAATCTTGTAACCTAAAAGTAAACAAACAAGTCAATAAAATTTTTTAAAAAGTCAACCAAATTGAACTAGAGAATCAAAAAACTTAAGGAAGAAAAAAAAAGTCCTTGAAAACTAGAACTGGGCAAGTAGAAGCTAATGATGTTCTAAGACACTGAGAAATCATAAAACAAAATCAAAAGAATGAAAAAGTAGAAGAGAAAGTGAAACATCTCATCAGAACAACAACTGATCTGGAGAACAGATTGAGGAGAAATAAGAATAGTCAGACCACGTGAAAATTACAATTAAGGTTCTTCATACAATATTACAAGAAATTATCAAAGAAAATTGCCCTGACATTCTAGAACATGAAGGCAAAGCAGAATAAAAATCCACTGATCTGAAAGAGTTTCCAGGAAGAAATTTTATAGGAATATCATAGCCAAATTTCAAAGCTCCCAGATTAAGGAGAAAATATTGGAAGGAACAAGAAAAAAAAATTCAATATCAGGGAGCTACAATAAGGATTACACAAGACCTAGCAGTTACTACATTGAAGGACTGTAGGTCTTGGAATAATATATTCCATAGGGCAAAAGAGCTGGAGTTATGACCAAAGGTAAACTAACCCAGCAAAATTACGTATAATCCTGAATGGGAAAAAAATGGACATTTTACAAACTGAAAGACTTTCAGGTTTTTATGACAAAAACCCCAGAAAATTTGACATATAACATCTAGGAGAAATATAAGATAAACATTAAAGACCAATTATAAGGGACTCAATAAGGTAAAATAGTTTACTTTGTATATGTAAAAATGTTAGCAGTTCTCATGATTGTCATCATTATTTGGGAAGTTTGAAAGAAAGGTTTGAGCTGAACTGAGAATGATGGGGTGATTCTAGAAAAAAATAAAACTATGTAGGGAGAGATAAAAAGGAGTAATTATTTCATACAGATGAGGAATAAGAAGAAAAATTGATACAGAAGAAACTAGTAGTGGGAAGGGCAGGTGCTAGAACCTTATTCTCACATGAGTTAAAGAGGGAAATATATACATATAAACACATATATAAATTTGGGTATAAGTATATATAAATATATGGGTGTGTATATATGTATATAATTTATACCTACTATATATAAATTTATACATATATGTGTAAAAATCCTCTAAATTCAGAAAAATAAGAGGCAAGGGGATAGTGTAGGGGGAGAGGATAAAGGAGGGGCTTTTAGGGGAGTGTTTAGGTTAAGGAATAGGAGGGCAAGGTAGGGTAGAAGTAAAGCAGAGGAAAAAGGAGAGAGAGAGGGTAAACAAGGTGAGAAGGATAATGAGGAAAAATAGGAAAGAGAAAAATAACAAGTAATTAGCTTAGAATGTCAATGGAATGAATTTGCCCTAAAAATGAAAATGAATAGCAAATTAAAATTTTGAGTTCAACAATATGTTACTTTTAGGAAACATTATAAAAATAAGATACACACAAAGATAAAATAAAGAGCTGAAGTAGAATTTATTATGCAAAAAAAGAAGGGATAGTAATCATGATCTCAGACAAAGTTAAAGTAGATTTAATGAAAATGAATAATAGAGAAACTACACTATGTATCAGGAGTTATTCAATATTGTTTTGGACCATTTAAAATACCTAGACATTATAAAATACCTGAGCAGATACCTACCAAAACAGACACAGGAATTATATGAACATAAACATAAAACACTTTTTATACAAATAAACTCTGATCAAGATAATTAAATAATACTTATTGTCATGAGTAGGTGAAACCAATACAATATTTAAATGACAACTTTTTCCAACTAATCTGTTTATTCAATGTCATCCCAATTAAACTATTAAAAAAAAGTATTTTACTGAGCTAGAAAAACAATAAAGTTTATTTGAGAGAGCAAAAGGTCTGGAACTTTAAAGAAACCAAGAAAAAGATATAAAAGAAGTAGATTCAGTAATATCAGATCTTAAATTATATTATAAGGGAGAACAGTATTAAATTGTAAAAAGGATAATTTTTATTATTTTTAATTAAAATTTTCTTGTCTAAATAAAACCTATATAGCCAAGAATAGCAGGAATGCAGAAAATCAGGGGGTGGGGCGGGGAATTTGACAGACAATCTCTCACATAGGGTTTGAATGGGCTGGAACATTGCTATGATACACAAAATGATGAGCTAGTTGGTTGAGAAAAAACATGGACAGAATTGGACCTATGAAGAAAGATGCTATCCACTTGGAGAAACAGATGACAGGTAGAAATAAGCATAGTACCATCTTACATATATGTGTATGTTTACAGATATCTATGCATATGTACATATATATATATATATACACTTAATTACAGACTTTTATAGAGGTAGAGGTGGGAAGAGGAAAAAAAATTAAGTAAAAAGTACACAGCCAAAAACAAAAGAAAATCAACAAGGAAGCAAAGAAAAGCTGGGCAGCTTTGAAAACAATGAAGTATTTATTATATAGGTTTTCTTGAAATGGAAATTTATTGTTTTATATTGAATCCTCTCTTATGTTCTGCTGTGTACATGGCAATATTCCTTTTTCTTTTCCTCTTTTCATTTTGCATTTAAATTTAAAATTTAAAAATTTAGTTTTAAAAATGAAGTTACTTTTATATAACATGTTTTTGATGAAGCCATGATGGCTCTTTGTAATCGCCACCTCCCTTTCTAGGTGCTCACAGACTATCTTATCCAAATCATTCTAGATTTGGTCTAGGAATTAATGTCAAGTTTACTGACCTATAGGTTGTGGGCTCTGCTCTCTTCCCATTTTTGGAAAATTAGGACATTTACTATTCTCCAATCTTGTGATATTACTCCAGTTCTCCATAAGCTTTCAGATATTACTGTCAGTGCCTTAGCAATTATATCTGGCAGTTCTTTCAATAGCTAAGACGGAGTTCATTTGGGCAAGGTGACTTGAATTCACAAACTGCAACTAAGTTCTCTCTTATTCTCTCCTTACTTATCTTGAATATGAACTCTCTGTTAGTCATGTTTGTTCTGTCATTTCTAGTACAAAGGTCATTCTCCTCAGCAGAGAAAACAGAAGCAAAATAATTGAACAGCTCTGCATTTTCTCTGTTGTCAATTATTATCAACCCATTTACCCCAACAGGATGGCCTATTCTTTCTTTGATCTTAATTTTTCTCCAAATATAACTTTTTAAAAAAAAATCATTAATATTAGTCCCTTCAGGCAAATTCCATTCTTACTCTTTATCATAATTGTTTTCCTTTGTATCTTCAGAATGTCAATTATAACCATTTCCCATCATTTCTGGCCTGACTTCCTCTGTAGTATTTTAGTCCATGTGACGCTACCTATCTTTCCAATGTACTTTTAAAAATCTTTCCCTTAACATAAGGTACATGTTAAACCACATCTGCACAAACCTGCAATCCACCAAAGAATTTTGGGCAGCTGGTGAAAAATGTAGAAGAAAATATCCTCTACTCCTCTACATTTTTCAGGGGCAGCCCAAAATCCTTTGGCATGCCTCAAGTGGCCCACAGGTTACAGGTTGTGCAAGCCCATGTCAAACTATGCTTGGATTCCCCTTCTCTATTACAAACTTTACGAATAAGTGGTCATTCCTTACCTCCTCCAGGGCAATAAAATCCAGAGGTTCCATAATCATTGGCATTTATTTTTAGGTGCCTCCAGGTAATACCATTTGTGGCCTCATGAACATCAGAAGTGAATAATTGTTATCCATTTCAGTAAATCTCAGATAGTTCTGTTTTGTCTTGAATACATGCTGTGGTAAGACTACAGACCTTTTTTTGTTGTTGTTATCAGGGCAACAAATAGCAATCTCAACAACTTTGAGTAGGAATTTAGTAACCACTACTACTTTCCTTTTTCCTCTGACCCTTACTCCATGATCTCTCAGCTGACAGCTTCTGTGGTTCTACTATATTGTGGTAGTAGAACTCACAGGAACATGTGAGCACCCAAAATAATATCCCATTGTTTCAAATGAGGCAAGCAGGAATCATTGGAGTGCTTGTTCAGACTCCTGAATTTGAAACTGAATTCAGAAATCCCCTACAGAGACTCGTTAAGTCCACCATAGCTGAGTCCCACAATACCTGAGCAGTCCAATTTAGAACCTCAGAAATAAGTGAAGCATGGGACAACATTTGAGGAGTGGTCAGTCTAAGGACGAACAGAAGGCAGGTTTTGCTACCCTCATACACATTGATCGGTCTGTGTGTGAATCTGGCTATGCCCCAATGGTGGGGGTGGGCAGAACACAACACCTATCTCTTGACCCAGTTGCACACATAACATAAATGGTTCTGTGTAGTGAGATGAGTGTGGTAGAATTCATTACAGTTTTGGTCACAATTAAATATGAAATCTGATGCATACAGAGTTTCAGATAAATGTGGGCAAGGTGGTAGCCATATCCACCTGACCAAATTTATCATGAATGGGGCCCTCCAAAGTTTAATCTCTCATAGCAAGGGTATTCCATGCCAAGTCTCAACAAAGGAGCTGCTATAGTCTACCAAGGTTCTTTGCTCCTGTAGAAGCTGGAGAGTGCACTGGGTTAATCATCTGACCTTTTCTTAAGAGAATGTCAAAAGTCTCCTTAAGTTTCTAAAGAAATCTTTTTCTATTTTACTCAAAGCAGGGATGTTTTCCCTGATGTAGGCAGGGATCCAGCGAGGGCCTGGTCCACTAGGTGGGATACCACAAAGGCTACCTTGTTCTGGATTATAGGAATCCACAAAGGCAGAGTTATGTGAAAATATAGCACTAAGATCAGAAAGGTCCTCTGCCAACAGAAGCAAAAAACTCAAGAAGGAAGAGACAAAAGAACTATATATATATATAATAACTGACTATAGCAATGTAAGCAATGTTAACAAAGCCAGTAGAGAAAGGGAGGCTGGTGACTTTGCACAGCCCTCCCTCACTGTAGCAGCAAGCACACTAACATACCCAGGATGGCTGCTAGCACAGGTTCTTAGATCTGCTTTTCTAAAGGAAAGCTACTCAAAATGTATTAACAATCTTACTTTAATCAAATGTCTATCATTTACCTAGTTCAGGGGGAAAAGTTAGCACCCTGAACTTCAGAGAATACAAATAAAAGTTACAAGCAGACAAAAAAATAGAGAAATACACCAGCAAACAGGGTGTCCAGCTGTCTGACCATTACATCCATACCTAGTTAGTTACTAGAGAGGGAAGCAAGCACCAACATCTGGGTTTTCAAAGCAGAGGCGGGCGGGAGGGGGGTGTGAATGGTTGCCCAGAATCTCATCTGGCCAAATCACACAACTCTTCCCAAAGTGAGCCCCAAAGCAAAACCTCACATCAGGGTATATATATATAGTCTTCTCCTGGGTCAGAGAATGTCACAACCTTCTTGACCCACTGCCCAATCACAAAGTAACAAGGTGTGGGCATTCCTGAAAAACAAGCCTCCCACTACAGGCTCCATGTGACCACATTCAGCCTATTAGGGGGACAGAGTATATTTTCAAATCAGGGAAGGTTCTCAGATTCATTTAAGCCTATCAAGGGGCAGGGAAGATCTTCAGATTCCCATTGTGACATCCCATTCCCGATGTCATGGTCCTCTTTGAGAACAAAAGACAAATAACAATGACTAGTAAGTGTTTAAGGCCAGATTTGAATTCAGGCCTTCCTGACACCAAGTCCCAGCACTACCCTCTGTGCTAGCTTCCTCTAAATTAACTGATTAACCATTAGTCATGTTGCTAATATGCTTCAGAGAAAGAATGTGAGCCCAGATTTTCTTGACTCAAAGGCAGGCCCTCAAATTATGATAATAAACTTCCTCTCAAGGCAACAAGTTTTCACTTTGATTGGTACTTGGAGGGAAAAACCAGTCTCATTAATGTAAGCATGCTGGATAGCAATTTATTCAAGTGCATATACTAATTTTCTTTTAAGACTATGTAAATTTTAAAATCAGTAAGTATATACTATCAGGTAGTTTTTCTTAATTATTTTTAGGCAACAGACTTTGTAGAGGAATTTGTTTGGATGTTTGTTGGGAAGTATGTGTTAGGTCAAAACAATGTATTGGTAGAAAGAAAAAAGGGAAAAAGAGAGAGGGCAGGGAATTAATAAGTATTTATTAAGCACCTACAATATTCCAGGCACTGTGTTAGACAACAGAGATTCAAAGACAGAAACAGAACACATCTTGTCCTTAAGTGAACTCACATTCTGTTGTGGGAGAGAGCATGTACACGTTTAGTTGAGTTTTAAAAAAAAATCTTTCAATTAACAAGCATTTATTTTCTCTCTTTCACACCTTTCCTACCCCCATGAGGAAAAAAAAAAAGGAAAACAAAACCCTTTTAGCAAATAGGTATAGCCAGGCAAAATAAATATGACCCATAGGGGTCATATTTAAAAATATGTGTTGCATTCTGCACAATCGTTTCACCATCTCTCTGTCCACAGGTGGGTAACATTCTTTACCACTGATCCTCTGGAATTACGGTTGATAATTACATTGATCAGAGATGTTAAGTCTTTCAAGATTATTTATTTGTACAATGTTGCTGTTATAAATTTTCCTCTCTGCATCAATTTATTCATACAAGTCTTCCTAGGTTTCTCTGAAACTATCCTCTTCCTCATTTCTTACATCACAATGGTATTCTATTATATTCAAATTATATGGTATAATTTATTCATCATTTCCCCAAGTGATAGGTACCCCCTCTGTTTCAAGTTCTTTGCTTCCAAAAAAAAAAGCTGCTATAAATATTTTTGTACTTATGGGTCATTTTCTTCTTTTTTTCTCTCTCTCTTTAGGATATAGAAATAAAAGGGTATTATTGAGTGAAAGAGTATTTATTGTCTAGTAACTTTGGGGAACATAGTTCCAAACTGCTTTTCTTGGCTAGCTCAATTCACGGCCCTAACAAAGATGAATTAATGTGTCTGCTTTTCCACAGTCCCCCTGACATTTTTCATTTTCCTTTTCTGTCATCTTCACCCATCTGATGTGTGTAAAGTGGCACCTCAGGGTTGTTTTAACTTGTATTTCTCTAATTATTAGTAATTTTAAACATTTTTTTTAAAAATATGGCTATAGATAGCTTGAATTTCTTCCCTTGAGAACTACTTGTTCATATTGTTTGACCATTAATTGATTGGTACTTAATTTGAATCAATTTTTTCTATAGTTTGAAAATGAGAAGCTTGATATATAGATTTCCCCCAGATAGTTGTTTCCTTTTTAATCTTATCTGAGTTGGTTTTGTTTGTGCAAAAAATTTTTTCAGTTTTATGTAATAAAAATTGTACACTTTATCTTCTGAAAGCTTTCTATACCTTTTCTGGTCATGAACTCTTCCCTTATCCACAGATATGAAAAATAATTTCTTCCTTGCTCCTCCAATTTGTTTATGATGTGACCATATGTATTTAGGTCATGCAACCAATTAGAGCTGATGTTGGTATGTGGTATGAGGTGTTGGTCTCAACTTAATTTCTACTAGACTGTTACCCAATTTTCCCAGTACCTTTTATTTGATAGTAAGTCCTTCCCCCAGGAGTTGGGTTCTTTGGGTTTACCAAACATTAGGCTACTTTCTTTGTACCTATATGTTGTGGTGTATGTAATCTGTTCCATTAATAGATTCCTCTAATTTTTAAACAGTACCAAATTACTTTCATGTTTATTGCTTAGTATTATAATTTTATACCTGCTATTGTTGGGCCCCCTTCTTTTCTTCTTTTTTTTATTTCACTTGCAATTTTTGACATTTTATTCTTCTGAATGAATTTCATCATTTTTTTAGTTCTATAAAATAATCCTTTGGTAATATGGTAGTAAATAAATTAATATAGGTAAAATTGCTATTACATTACATTGGTTTGGTGTATATGTATATTATAACATATATATATTATATATGAGTAATCAGAATTCCTCCAGTTATTTAGGTCTTTATTTCCATAAACTGTTTTGTAGTTGTTTTTATAAAGTTCCTGTGTATATTTATTGATGGACTCTCAAGTGCTTTATATATTCTATAGTTATTTAAAATAGAATTTCTACTGATAATTTATGTGGACTTATTTTAAATCCTGAAACTCTCCAGAAGTTATTGTTTCAGTCAATTTCAGTTGAGTCTCTAAGGTACTTTAAATATACCATTACATCATCTACTAAAAGAAATAATTTTGTTTCTTCTTTGAGTATAGTCATTCCCTCAATTTCCTTTTCTTATCTTATTGTTATAGCTCATATTTTGAGCACTCTATCAAATGGTAGTGGTGACAATGAAAAAGTTTGCTTTACCCCTGATATTAATGTAAGGACTTTAATATATTCTTGTTACATATAACACTGGCTCTGTTTTAAATATACTACTTTCTATGTTAAAGAAAGGTCCATTTAGTTCTATGTTTCCTAGTGCTTTCAACAGAAATGGCTGCTATAGTCTATCTACAGGTTTTTTCTGCATCTACTGATATATAATCATACTGATTTTGTTGTGTATTCAGTTGTATCCAGTGTATTCAACTGGATCCATAATTTTCCTAATATTGCACCAACCCATTGCTGGTACAGATCCAACTTGTTCTACAATAGTGTATAATATTTTAATATATTTCTTCGCTAATGTTTTAAGATTTAAAAATATAGCAGAATAAACCACAAGCAAATGGTATTCTCATTAACCATCTACATCAGTGGATTCATTTCCTACTGATCTTGGCATTACAGTATGTGCCTATTTTTTTAAAATTCTCATTACTATCTTTTGTTTTTACATTACTGTCATTTTCAAATATGTTCTACCCTTCTCTCCTATCTAGCATGCTGTCCCTTATCACAAAAAAGAATGAAAGAAAGAAAACAATTCAGGAAAACTAACACATGAGCCAAGTCTGACAGTATTTGTGATGTTCCTCATCCATAGTCCTTCACTTCCATAAAGCAGTGAGCAAAGCACGTTTTCACATCTGTTCTTTACAGCCAAACTTGGTCATTATAGTTGTGTATCATTCATTTTCAGGGTTTGCTTTTATTTTTCTCCCATTTACATTACTGTATTGATTATGAAGATTGTTTTCCTGGTTCTGCTTTCATCTCTCTGCATTAATTCATTTAAGTCTCTTCTGCTTCTCTGAATTTTTTACACAAAATACACACATACATACATATATACATACAAATGTCCCAGTAACATTCCATTATATTTATGTACCATAATTTGTTGAGTCATTTCCCAAATGATGGGCCTCTCTACTTTGTTTCTAGTCTTTGCTCTTAGAAAGAGTGCTGCCATTCGGTAATGGAGACTTTAAAGATTATCTAGACTAGCAATTCTCACCCTGTGAGTAGCCACCCCTTTGGGGGTCGAATGACCCTTTCACATATTTTTGATGGTCTTAGGAACTGAGACACCGCTCCTCTATCCATCTCTGGGAGAGCCCGCCAACATGCAGATACACCTACATACAAGTATTAAAGGGTCAGGACATTAGGAAGGTTGAGAACCACTGATATAGACCATAAGTATCAAACATGTGACTCTGAGGCATATGTAGCTCACAACACTCCCAAGTGTGGCCTGAACCAGATTAAAATGTAATTGTAGAATATTTTTTAAAATAAATAATATAATAAAGCTTAGAAAATATTAATATATGGTTTTCTGAGTTGATACGCAGCTTGCAATGATCTTTATATATGGTTTAGTGAGCCCCAGTTTTATTGGAGTCTTGACAACAATGACCTAGACTAAACTATGCATTTTACACGTGAAGAAACTGAGTTATAGAATTACAGAGTTATAGTTATAGAGTTACAGAATTACCAAGACTTGTCAATTGACTGAATGCACGGATTGAGGAAGAGAAGAGTTGTCTGTTCTTCCTAAACTGTGGCACCTAGAATTGAACAGAGGACTTCAGGTATAAGCTGAGTAGGGCAGAATTCATTAGAACTATCACCATCTTGTTGGTAGAAGCTTATCTCTCAGTGCAACCCATGAGTGGTTTTGGCTGCTATATTATACCTTTTGACTTATGCTGAGTGTGGAGTTTACCAAAATTCCCAGCTCTCTTATCTCTCAGATAAACTTCAGACTTTGCCCCAACTTGCACTTGTGAAGTTGATGTTTTGAACCAAAGAATAAGACGTTAAATGTATTCTCATTACATTTTATCTTAATAATGACAATAATAGCTAACATTTATATAGCACCTATTATATGCCAGAGGGCAGATAGGTAGAGCAATGGATAGAATACTGGGCTTGAAGTCAGGAAGATTCATCTTTCTGAGTTCAAATTTGGCCTCAGACATTTACTAGCTACGACCCTGGGCAAGTCACTTAACTCTGTTTGCCTTAGTTTCCTCATCTGTAAAATGAGCTAGAGAAGGAAATGGCAAACCACTCCAGTATCTCTGCCAAGAAAATCCCAAATGGGGTCAGAGAGTCAGTTAGGACTGAAAAATGACTGAACAATAAAAACCATGTGCCAGGCATTGTGCTAAGCATTTTATAAATATTACTTCATTTCAATGACACCAATAACCGTTTAAGGTAAGAACTTTTATTACCCTATTTTACAGTGATCTGTCCCCTGTACCTCCATCCACCTTGCTACCCCTCCTTAAGTTTGGCCCAGTGTTCTATCCTGTCAAGATTATTTGTTTATCCTAACATCTAGCATGTTACCTATTCTTCCCAGTGTTGTGTCCTCTGCAAATCTGACATACCATCTGTGCCTTTATCTAAGTTATTGATTAAAAAATAGTGAACATCAAAGGTCTGACAATCTCTAAGGCATTCCACTGGAAGCCTTCCTGCAGGCTGACTACTCTTTCAACACATCCATTCAATCAGTTCAATGTAACTGCACAAAACTGTATAAAATTCTTTTACAACTCCCTAACCAATTCACTATTTCACTTACCATAGCACCTTTCCATCTCTCCTCAAACCTTTCGTGACTAGCTTCCCCCCATCTCAGCTGAGAATGTTCCTTTAGATTATGCTGAAAAACTGAAACCATTCACTAAGAGCTCATTTTTATCCCTTCTTTCTCAGTATCACACCACTCAGATGCCTTCCACCACTCTCTTCTTTTTCATTTGTGTCTCACATAAATAAGTACTTCTTCCCATTATCAAAACTAATCCTACTATACTGGCTACACTCTGAAACAGCTAGATGGGTCAGTGGCTAGCATGCTGGTCATGGAGTTAGGAAGATCTGAGTTCAAATCTAGCCTCATATACTTGCTACCTGTAAGAGTCTAGCCAAATCACTTTTGCCTCATTTTGTCTGTTTCTTCACCTGGAAGTGGGAGTAATAGCACCAATACCTCAGAGAAGGATCAAATAAGATATAAACACTACATAATGTTAGCTATTATTTCATTCACAAGTGATCCCATTCCACTTTGTCTTCTTCAGCAGATTTCCTCCTCCTATCATCTCTACTATCACTAATCTCCAGTTTCTCCGTATCTTCTTGTCTTTACCTACTGCCTACAATCATACAGATGCCTCCTCTGTCCTCAATGATCTCTTAATTGACAAATCTAATGGTATTTCCCAATCCTCATTTTCCCTAACCATAAGAAGGGTCACACAACCTTTGATATACTATATTCTCTCTCGGTTTCTGTGACACAGTTCTTTCTCCTACCTGTCTACCTTTGCTGGGTTTTCATTCAACTTATGCCCACTAACTGTTGGTGTCACTTATAGCTCCCTCCTAAGTTCCTTTCTTTTCTCTCTCTATACTATTTCATTTGATAATCACATTAGTTCCCATGGATTAAATTATCAACTCTTTGTTGATGATTTCCTGATCTATTTATCTAGCCCCAACCTCTCTCCTGACCTGTAGATTCAAATCTCTAACTGCTCATTGTACATCTTGAACTAGATGTCCTATAGACATTTTAAAGTCATTATGTATAAAACTGAATTCACTATCTTTTCCCCCTGAAACCCTTCTTTCTAATTTCCCTATTACTATCCACCATACTACCCGTCACCCAAACTTAAAACCTAGTTGTAGTCTTTGACTCTCCCTCTCTTTTACCTCCTCCCCTCAATATCTAATCTTCTGCTAAGTCCTATCAATTCTACCTTCAAAACCTCTCTCTTATATGCCTCTTTCTCTCCTCTGACCTTGCCACCACCCTGGTCCAGGCCTTCGTCTGTCATATCTGGACTATTGCTGTAGTCTTCTGATTGGTCTTACTTCCTCAAGTCTCTTGCTATTCTATCCAGCCTATCTTCCACTCAGCTATCCAATCAATCTTTCTAAAGTGAAGGTCTGATCATGTCACATGATCATTCAATAAATGCCTGTGCTTCCCTATCACTTTGAGGATGAAATGTAAAATTCTCAAGGCCTTTACAACCTGATTCTCCCCTACCTGTACAGTTTCCTCCCCTATCCCATCCTCCCAGTGATCCGGTGACATTGGCCACCTTGCTGTTCTTAGAACAAGACACCTGAGCATTGGAATTAGATCTCTAAGCTTGGAATTCTCTCACCACCACCCACACTGCCTTCATCTCCATATCTTGCCTTTCCTGCTTCCCTGCAAGTTCTAGCTAAAATCTCATCATCCACAGGAAACCTTTCCTGATCCTCCCTTAATTTTAGTGCCTTCCCTCTACTGATTATTTTCAATTTATCCTGTATATATCTTGTCTATATATAGTTGTTTTCATGTTATCTACTCCATTAGAATATGCTCTCCCCTCAGAACAGGGGATTTTTTTTGGATTGTTTGGTTTTCTTTGCCTTTCTTTGTATCCCCAGTGCTTTAGCACAGTACCTGGCACATAACAGATGCTGAATAAATATTTGTTGTCTATCATCTTTCCCGTATATTTCCACAGATTTAATATCCAGGGTAACATATTAGAAGAGAAGCAATACTTCTCTTTTAAGTATTCTGAAGGAATGAGTAAAATAAAGGCAGGAAAGGTTAAAAACTAAAAATTAAATATTTTCCTAGCCATATGTATAATTTTTACTAAGCTGCATACTCATTAAGCATAAGTGGTAGGCAGTTGATAGTTTTTACTTTTTTTTTTTTTTGCTTTTTGGAGAGGGTAAGACAAGGCAATTAGGGTTAAGTGACTTGCTCAAGGTCACACAGCTAGTAAGTGTTAAGTGTCTGAGGCCAGATAAAAGTTTTTACATTTTCTCTTTCCTAGTACTCTAGTATCTATAAACAGCATTAATGGAAACATTTTTCTCCCTATTATATACAATTTAATCTCCTTTTTCTCTCCCTTTCCCTCCTTCTCCCCCTCTCATATTTGTTAAAAAGTAAGATCCTTGGTTCCAGTTTTTCAAAAACTCACTTTCCTAAACATCCTTCCATGGCTCACGACCCTGGCTTCCTCTACTCTTTTTTGG
>JAQQSW010006431.1:0-13950 GCA_028646575.1 Pseudocheirus occidentalis | reverse complement strand
CCCTCACGTTGTAGCTGAGGTGAGTGCTGGGCCATAAAGAAGCTATCTGTGGAAGCTCTGTCCAGCCTGGAAGGAGACCTGAATGAGAAGTACTATGCTTTGAAAAACATGACTGAGCAGGAACAACAGCATATGATCAATGACCACTTTCTTTTCAACAAGCCTGTCTCCCCACTCCTCTTGAGGTCTGGCATAGGCCAAGACTGTCCCAATGGCAGGGGCATTTGGCACAATGACAAGAGCTTTCTAGTGTGGATCAATGAGGAAGATTACCTGAGGGTCATCTCCATGCAGAAGGGAGGTAACATGAAAGAGATGTTCACACATTTCTTCACAGGGCTTACCCAGATTGAAATGCTTCTTCAGGACAAGAACTATGAGTTCATGTGGAATCCTAACTTGGGCTACATCCTGACATGCCCCTCCAATCAGGGTTATAGTCCTCTGTGGAGGAGTCCACATGAAGATTCCCCATCTTGGCAAGCATGAGAATTTTGGTGAAGTGCTGAAGAAACTGAGGCTTCAGAAGAGAGGAAAAGAGGGTGTGGACACAGCAACTATGGGTGGTGTCTTTGACATCTGCAATGCTGATCAACTGGGCTTCTCAGAGTTTGAGATGGAGAAGTGTTTGGAGCATTATGCTAGCTTAGAAATGAGCAGTTAGCCCCAAAATTCTGCACTTCCTAATTTATTGGATGAAGGAATAACCACCTTCCTTCCCATCTGTGGTGCCCTGGGGAGCCCCTGATGCAGCCTACCTAATCATGCTGTAGAGAAGTCTTCCTTCCTCCCTTGGTGTTAGAGTTTTATTTTTGATGTTTGAGATGTTGCTGAATGCTGAAATAAACTATTCTTTTGAACTGAAAAAAATTCTCAAGGAAAATTGCCCTGATATTCTAGAACCAGAGAGCAAAATAGAAATTGAAAGAATTCACCACTTGCCTCTTGAAAAAGATCCCAAAAAGAAAAAAAAAGTCATAGCCAAATTTCAGAGGCCCCATATCAAGGAGAAAATATTGCAAGAATCCAAGAAGAAACAATTTGACTGTTGTGGAAACACAATCAGGATAACACAAGATCTAGCAGCTTTTACACTAAGAACTTGGAATATGATATTCCAGAGATCAAAGGAGCTAGGATTAAAACCAAGAATCACGTACTCAGCAAAACTGAGTATAATGCTTCAGAAGAAAATATGGTCATTCAATGAAACAGAGGACTTTCACGTGCTCTTGATGAAAAAAACTGTGTTGAACAAAAAATTTGGCTGTTGAATAGAAAAAGCAAGGGAAGCAAGAGAAGGCAAACAGGAAAAAGAAATCATAAGGACCTTTTTAAAGTTGAATTATCAGCATTCCTCTGTGGAAAAAAGATAACTGTAATTCATGAAACTTTTCTCAATATGAGGATAGTTGAAGGGAATATATATGTATATGTGTATACATATATGTATGTATGCATAGGAGGGTGTATGTGTGTATAAATACATGTGCATATAGATGTATACATAGACAGAGGGCACAGGATCAGTTGAATAGGAAAGGATGATATCTAAAAAAAATACAATTAAGAGTTGAGAGAGGAATATAATGGAAAGAGAAAGGGAGAGATAGAGGAGGGTAAATTATCTCCTATAAAAGAAGCAAAATAAAACTGTTACAATGGAAGGGGAAGAGCAGGAAGGTGAAAGGGAATGGGTCAACCTTACCCTCATTGAATTTGTCTTAAGGAGGGAATAACATACACACTCATTTGGGTATTTTGTCCTACAGGAAAGTAGAGGGGAAGTGGATAAGAAGGAGGATGATAGGATGCTAGAAGAGGGGGCAGATTGAGGGAGCACACACTTTCAGAAAGGGATAGGGCCAAAGTAGAAAATAGAATAAGTGGGAGACAGGATAGGATGGAGAGAATTAGAGTTAATCTTTCACAATATAAGTATTATGGAAAAATTTTGCATAACTACACATGTACAACCTATTTTGAATTGCTTATCTTTCCAGTGGGGGGTTAGGTGAGGAGGGAAGAAGGGAAAGAATGTGGAAATCAAAATTTCAAAACCAAATGTTCAAAAATATGGTTCATTTAACCATATTTTTGAAAATGAAATATACAAACACTGGGGCATAGAAATCCATCTTGCCCTAGTAGAAATTTAGAAGGTGTATGGAGGAGGATATGAGGGGACAGATTGGGGGAAGGGATTGGTAGGGGTAAGGGAAATAAAGGGAGAAAGTTTGTAACTCAAAATCTTGTGGAAATGAGTGTTGAAAACTAAAAACAAATTTAAAAAATACTATAAAGTTATTGAATGTTTGTAGGAAAGAACCTTTAAGAGAGAAAAAGGCATAGGTACTATTTTCTGAGCAATTAATATTGCTATGTGATTAAATTTATGATTGGAAAATATTTTTTTGCCAATTTACTATTTTTCAATCTTATTCGTAAACCTTTTCTGTTTGTGATCAACATCATGGTGCTTCCAGCTCCCTGTTCACAGTACTTTTGTACTCTTATTCAATATTTATTTGAAATGTGTTGCTGCTAAGTTATGCCTTTAATTAGGTGACTTCTAATTGCTATGATTAGAAATCTTTCTCTTTTTGTTCCTTGAGTTTTGTTCTCTGTGGATAAGTACTGTAGTGTCTCTATTTACCATCCACAGAAGATATTCTTCAGATTGCTTTCTGCCTGATTGACTCCAAACAAATTAAAGATGTAAACAATTTAGACGCACTCAGGTTGACCATGCCATTGCAGCAAGTAGGATATTTCTTCTCATAATTGGGAATTACCTATCTGGGTCATTGAAATTTTTCTTTCATTTTCCTTTAGCTCCTTTTCCCAGATTTGTAGCACTGTCCAATTAGCCTAGCACCCTCTTTTAACTAACTTTTTAAATTCACTGTTTCTTCTTTAAAAGATTTAATGTGCATTTTCCTTCCAGCAGCTCTCTAACATATTTATGCAAAGCACAAGAGAAATAATTTAGAAACCATTTTACACATTGGTCTCCCTGTACTTTGTTGGTTATTTTTGGTTTACACCTGTGAACCTTAAATGGATATTTGTAGATCTAACAGAAGTTAGACTTTCATGAATGTTCAATGTACTTTAAACCTGTTAAAATGGATAGCCAAGAAACATATTTTGTAGTAGAAAGACCTGATAACAAATAGATGCTCACTGATTGGAGAATTTCTAAACAAATCTTAAAATATAAGTCTAATGGACCATTTTAGTGCTGTAAGAAATTATGATTTGGACTAATGCAGAGAAACATAGAATATTTCAAATGATAAATTGCTAACTGAAGTAAATAGAACCAGGACAACAATGTACATGATGACTACAACAAATTATGTATGAAGATCTACCACAAAACAATAAAAATGAAGTTTTAAAATTAAAAAGAAAATGGATGACTCAAAAAAGATAGTAAAAAAAAACACCTCCATCCTCTATTTTACAGATGTGGGAGGTTTTTGGATGTGGTACAGTGTACATATGTTCAGATGTTATATGTGTTGATTGGTTACCTGAGTTTTACTCTTTCTTCTCACTGATTTTCTTTAAATTATTTGTTACAACAGAGAGTTTTCTGTAAGAGGGAAGAGGAAGAATACTGGGCGAAATGTTGGTAATATGAAAAAATTCATATTAACAAAAACACATAGAAGCCCCCAGGTGCTAAAATATTTATTTTTCAATGATATAAAACTAACAGTCTATGTTATATATCAGGGAAACTACCTTAATATAAAAATGTAGACTTCTATGAGCCCATATGGTGAAATAAACAGTAAACCCCTGTAAGTCACCCATATTTACAGCCCAACAAACATGAAATAGTGCCTCAAAACAAATTATGGAACACAAGAAGCAGCAAAACAATGTGGTGAAACAATCTTTTGGTTAAAAAAATCTGGAATATCCACAGGAAAGATTGTCTCATTCAGGAAAAAGAGGAATGCAGTCCAGGAGAAGAAGCATTCTAACTAGCAAACAGTAAGTCCCACCTTAGCTAACCAGAAGTAGATCCAGAGCCCCAGTGTGGTGGAGCAGGCAAATGCCAACATCTATACCCTAACATGCCTCAGGAGGAGAACCTGCAGACTTCTTCTCTGAGAGCCATCATGTGCTTCAATGGAGCCCCAGACAAATAAACAATATCCAAAGGTTAGGCCTCCCTCTGATTCAGTGTATTCCTAGGGAAATGAAGAAACATCCTACCAGCCTCAGCAGAGGTCAGACACCAGCACTAGGACCTCAGCTTAGCAAAGGTAACCAGACAGACACCTACAGCCTCCAGGCGCACAATCCACCACCAACATTAATCCCTCAGCACAGCACCAGCCATGAGGTTCCCCCATGGGCCTCAGGGCAACATCAGTGCAGCACCAGGTAAACAAACAAAACTTGTAGCCCCTGGCACAAAGAGCCTGAGACAGTGCCCCTTCTGGGCCCTGGGAACAGACTTCAAGTATAAAAGAAAGGAAAAAAAGGCTGAAAAAGGGAAGCAAACAACAAAATAACCCAATCATAGAAAGTTATTATGGAGAGAGGAAGACCAAGATACAAATTTAGAAGGAGACAAAATGTCAAAATACATAGGGGTGATTCAACTTTTTATGGCAGAGTAAGAAGTAAGTTGCTATCACTCTCCTTTATTGACTTCTAAAACTCCAGAAAATATCACCCCAGGAAAAATGCTGGAATAGTTGAACCAGCAGAATGATATGGTACAGCAGTCTTTTAACACAGGAAGCTTGGGAGGTTAACTGAAAAGGTGCTTTTCAGTCTAGTGGAAGAGGAGCAATACAGAATGGGAGATAGCTCAGCAAACCAGCATCAAGCCTCACCTCAGCAAACAAACAGAAAATCCTGACTCCCAGAATGTTGGAGCAGGCAAACACCAACAAGACCCCCTGAGTGCCTTGGCACATGCAAGGGAACTGGCAACCTCCAGGAGTAACACTCCTCTGTGCATCATCACAACTCCAAAGCAGCACAATTCCAGGTGGACAGGCATCCGCCAGCAGCCAAACCTTCTGTTGCTTCATAGCAGCTGTCCTTCAGGGACCAGACTCCCCTCCATCCCCAAGAACTTTAGTGCTTCTGACCCCAATTCTGCACCAGGTAAGCTGCCAGACACAAACAACCTCCAGCTGCCAGCACCTGAGGCCCAGGATATAAGGCCAGGGACCAGGTACCTGGCTCCCAGCACCAAAAGCTTAGGTCAGTGCTCCCTGTGTTCCAACAGGAAAGTACAACAATAAAAGCCAAGAAATAGGCAAATACCATGAGGAAAAAAGTAAAACTGGACAATGACGATAGATCCTTACTATGGAGACAGGAAAGATCAAAACACAAATTCAGAAGAGGACAACATTGTCAGCGAACTCACATCTGAAACCTCAAGGGGAAATATAAACTAGTTTCAAGTCAAAAAAGCCTTCTTGGAAGAGTACAAGATGGATTATAAGTCAAAAAAGAGAGGTAGAAGAAAAATTGGGGAAAGAATTGAGAGATATGCAATAGGGAATCAATAGTTTTGAAAAGGAAGAACAAAAATTGGCTGTATAAAATAACTTCTTAAAAATACTATTGTCTAAATGGAAGAAAGTGCATTGAAGAAAACAACTCCTTATAAAGGAAATTGACCAAATAGAAAAGGTGGTACAAACACTCACTGAAGAGAACTCATTAAATAGTAAAATGGGCCAAATGGAAAAGGAGGTACAAAAGTTAATGGAAGAAAACAAGTCCTTAAAATTTGAAATACAGCAAGTGCAAGTTAATAACTCCATGAGATACCAAGAATCAATCAAAAAATTAAAAATAATTAAAAACAGAATAAAATATATGTCTAATGGGTAAAATAACTGACCTTGAAACCATATCCAGGAGAGACAATATCAGAATTATTAGACTACCCAAAAGCCAGTCAAAAGGCAGACCTGAGCTGCATTTTTCAAGAAATCCTCGAGGAAACCTTCCATGATGTCTTTGAACCAGAGTGCAAAATAGGCTTTGAAGGAATCCATCAATAACCTCAGCAAAGAGACCCCAAAACAAAAACTCCAAGGAGCATTATAGCCAAATGTCAGAAATATCAGTTCCAGGAAAGAATACTGCAAGTGGCCGGAAAGAAACAATTCAAATATCAGGGAGTCACAATCAGAATTACATAGTACTTAGCAACTACACATTAGAAGATTGGGGATCAAGGAATATAATGCTTTGGAAAGCATAGGAGATAGGATTACAACCAAGAATAACTTATGTGGCAAAATTAAGAACAATGTGCCATGGACAAAAACAGCCATTAAGTGATACAGAAAAATTTCAAAGTTTCATAAAGGGAAGACCAGAACTCAACAAAAAATTGATCTTCAATATATCAAAACTCGATAGAAGGATACAAAGGTAAGAGGAAAACAGAACACATGATGATTCAATAGACTTAAAATGTTTACATCTTACATAGGAAGATGATGACTCTAATTCATAAAAATTGTATCATTAATAGTGAACATAGAAGGACTTGACATAGACAGAGGGAATGGGTATGAGGGAAATTTTAGGGAATGACCCAAAAGTAAAGGATGAAAAAAGAGTATACTGTGTGCAGAAGTAAGGGAGAGAAAGAAGCGCATAGATTATTTCTGATGAAGAGATGTGAAAGACCTATTACACTGAAGGAGAAGATGGAAGGGTAGGCAATAAACAACAACTGAACTTTACTCTCATCAGTATTGGCACAAATTGGAAATCATATGTACAATCAGGTGAATAAAGAAATCTGTTTTATGCAAAAGGGAAATAGAATGGGAGGAGATTACATAAAGGGGAAAGGGGAGACTCACAGAAGGGAGAGTAGATGACAGATGGAAGCATAACACAGGTAAGGAAGCAAAGGGTGAAAGGAGAGGAGAGGAAAATCAAGAGAAAAAATAGGATGGAGGGAAATTCACAAATAGTAATCATAACTATGAAAGTGAACAGGATGAACTCTGTCATAAAACAGAAGCAGATAGTAGGGTAGCTAAAAAACCAACATACTACAAAATGTCATTTACAAGAAACATATGAAACAGAGAGACACACAGAGAGAAAAGGGAAGGGACTGGAGATGAATGCATTATATTTCAGGTGAAGTTAAAAGAAAAAGGAATAACAATCCTGATCGTGGATGAAGTAAAAGCATAAAGAAATCTAATTAAAAGAGATGAAGAAACTACATCTTGCTAAAAGGTACCCCAGGTAATAAAGCAATATCAATGCTAAACATAAATACTCCAAAGTGATAAAAAAGAAGAAAATCCAAATTCTTGAAGGAAAAGTTAAATTAATTGCAAGAAGAAATAGAGAGCAAAACTATATTAGTGGGTAACCTCAACTGCCTCCTTTCAAAATCTAATAAATGTAAACAAAAAAGGAAAGTAACTAAGGAGTTAAATGGAATATTAGAAAACTTACATATGTCAGAAGAAATAAGAAGCAATATATGTTTTCTATTTTCAGCAGCACATGGCACCTCCACAAAAATTTACCATGTAGTATTTCTTAAAAATCCTAACATCATATATAGAAAGGCAGAAATATTAAATGCATTACTTTCAACTCATAATGTAATAAAATTATGTTCAACAAAGGTCAATGGAAAGATAGATTAAAATGAACTGGAAACTAATCTAATTATAAAGTATAAGTGGGTCAAAGAACAAGTCATAGAAACAATCAATAATTTCATGAAAGAAAATGATAAAAATAAGACAACATACATAATTTATGGTATATAGCCAAAGCAGCATTTAAGAGCATTTCTCTAAATTCTAACATAAAAAAATAGAAAGATAACAGATCAATGAACTGGGCATGTAACTAAAGGAAAGGCTAGAAAAAAGATCAAGTCAAACATCCCCAATGAGCAGCAAATCAGAAATTCTGAAAATTTGAGGTGAAATTAATAAAATTGAAGGTTAAAAAAAACTATTGCAGTAACAATTAAATCAAGGGGTTTGTTTTATGGAGGAAATAGCAAAGATGATTGGCTAATTTAAGTGAAAAAAGAAGAAAACCAAATATCCATTATCAAAAAATGAAAAGAATGAAATCACCACTAGGGAAGAAGAAATTAATGCAATCACTAAGCAATATTTTGCCCAATTATGTGCCAATAAATTTAACAATATGAGCAAAATCAGTGAATATTTACAAAAATATAAATTACCTAGATTAACACACAAGGAAATAGAATCTCTAAATAACATGGTCTTAGAAAAAGAAATTGAACAAGCTATTAATGATTTCCCTAAAAATGACCCCCAGGGCCAGATAATGTCACAAGTGAATTGTACTGCACAATTGAAGAATAAATAATTCCAATACCATAAAAACTCTTTGAAAAATTGGCAAAGAAAGAGTTTTACATTTTTTATGATGCAAATAAGGAACTGATACCTAAACCATAAAAAGCTAAAATAAAGAAAGATAATTATAGACCAATTTCCCAAATGAAAATTGATGCAAAAATTATGAACTAAATGCTAGCAATATGTCACAGGGATATACACTATAACCAGGTGGGATTTATGCCAAGAATTCAGGGTTGGTTAAATATTAGGAAAACTATCAACATAGTTGACAATATCAGTAACAAAACCAACAGGAATCATGATTATCACAATAGATGTTGAAAAAGCTTTTGGTAAAATGTAGCACACATTCCTATTAAAAACAATGAGAGCTTAGGAACAAAATTAGTATTTCTTAAAATGATGAGCACTATCTATTTAAAATCATAAGCAAGCATTATCTGTAGTGGGGATAAGCTAGAAACCTTCCCAATAAGATCAGGGGTGAAGCAAAGATATTCATTATCATCACTATTATTCAATATTGTACTAGAATGGTTAACTATAACAATGTGAAGAAAAATGAATTGGAGGAATCAGAATAGTCAGTGAGGAAACAAAACCATTACTCTTTGCGAATGATATGATGGTAAACTTAGAGAATGCAAGAGAATCAGCTTAAAAGCTATTGGAAATAATTAACAACTTTAGAAAAGTTACAGAATATAAAATAAACCTACATAAATCATCAGCATTTCTTTATATGACCCTATAATGGTTATGGCATTTGACAGTCTTCCATTCCTCTTGTATTGGCAAGCAAAAAGGTCCTTAGCACTTAGTTTCAAGTTCATAATTGTGCCAAGAAATAAGACCCAGAACTTGTGAATCCCACAGTAGGAAGAACTTGTTGACATAACAGAAAGGGGTGGGTTGGAAAGGTGCTAATAGAATATATAAGGAGAGTATCAAGGCTGGAGAGGGAAGAGGTTTGGAAAAAAGAACTTATGGTGGAAGAACTTCTTCTGAGAGCCAGCCACAACTTCTGCTGAAATTCTGAGAGCCAGCTCTGTGAGTGAGGAGAGGAAGATCCTTGTTTGAGGTAGTGAGTGACAAGAGGATGTTCTCTGCTTCAGAGAGCCTATTTTTTGTGAAGGCTTGGGAATGTGGGTGTTCACTACATATGTGTACCAACTTTGTGGTTACTGCAATGATTTTGACCTACTGGTTTTGGAACTAGGTTTTCTGGTATTTGAATAAATGCTTTGGTTTGTGTCCTCCATGAGGAGAGCCTATTACATCTTGTGATTCACAACTACACCAGCGTATTTATAGTCACTATAGGCACTGTAAATATCACTTTGGTGTTATAAGCCAACAAAACCCAGCAGCAAGAGCTATAATATAAACCCAGGAGCTATACAAGCAGAATTACAAAACACTTTTCACACAAATAAAGTCAGATTTGAACAATTGGAATAATATAAATTACTCATGGATAGGTTTATCTAATCAAATAAAGATGCCAATTTTTCCTAACATAATCTACTTACCCAATGTCACACTAATCAAACTTCCAAAGTGTTATGTGATGGAGGTAGGAAAAAAAATAACCAAAAACATCATCTGAAAGGAGAAAAATTCAAAAATATCTAGGGAATTCATGAAAAAATGTAAAGGAAAGTAGCCTAGAAACACCAGATTTCATATTATATTATTAAACAGTAATCATTAAAACTCTCTGGTACAGGCCAATAAATGGAATGATGGATCAGCAGAATAAATTAGGAATACATGATGTAGTAGTTGGTGACCCCAGTAACTTAGTATTTATTTGATAAACTCAAAGATACCAGTATTTGGCATAAGAATTCACTATTAGGATGGTTGGGGTAGGAGCCAAGATGCCAGCATAGAAGAAAGAAAACTCTATAGCTCCCACATTGCCACCTCAAATATGACTTTAAACAAATCTTAGGGGTACAGAATTCAACAAAGTACAGAAAAGCACACTTCCTGCTGAAGACAGCTCAGCAGGCAGGACAGGAAAGGCTCATTGCAACATTCTGGGAGTTGAAACCAGTCTGTCCTGAAATCTTTGCTTGGCCCAGGGGCAGCCAGGACATACACAGCTAGAGCCTCCAGGATAGTGGATCAGGGGCAGCTGTGGCAATTCCCAGAATTATGAAACCATAAGAAATAATGACTAAGTGAAAGTTTAGTGGAACTTGGCTAAATTTGGGGGAAAGGGTGAAGCCAAACTGCCCCCAGGGTAAGGAAGCAGCAGAAGTGGCACAGCCACCTCCAAGTGGTGCTTCACAGCTGCTGCCATGCAGATTGCAGGGGGGGCCAAGCGATTCTTCAGGGGCTAAGTGCTCTTGCCTTAAGCAGCCTGGATCAGGATAATGGTCTTGGGTGGTGGTCCTGACATGCATTTTCAGGTAGTCCAATAATGATGATAATAATAATAGTTATTATTATTATTATTAACTACATGCAACTGGGAATTAAGATATACAGGCACTGGCATAGGGACATCCATCTTGCCCTACTGGAAAGTCAGAGAGGTGACAGGGGAAGACATAAGAGAGAGCAGATTGGGGGAGGGGTCATACAGTGGGATAGAGAAGCCCAGTCTATCAGTGTTAGTCATCACACATATGATGTGTCTGTAATTATGTAAAAAGTTCTCCTGGTTCTGCTCTCTTCACTCAGAATTAGTTTATATATGTCTCTCCCTGTTATTACGAAGTCTGTCTGCTCCTCATTTCTTATAGCACGATAGTATCCCATTACATTCATATACCAAATACTTAGCCATTCCCCAATTAATGAACATGCCTTTGATTTCCTATTCTTTGCCACCACAAAAAGAGCTGGTACAAATATTTTTGTACAAATGTGTCTTTTTCCCACTTCTATTAAATCTTTGGGATATAGCCCTAGAAGTGGTATTGCTGTGTCAAAGGGTATGCACTAATTTATAGCCCTTTGGTCATAGTTCCAAATTGCTCTCCAGAATGGTTGAATCAGTTCACAACTACACCAACAGTGAATCAGTGTACAAATTTTCTCACATCCTCTCCAGCATTTATCTTTTTCCTGTTTTTTCATCTTAGCCAATCTGACTGGTAAGAGGATGTATCTCAGAGTTGTTTTAATTTGCATTTCTATAATCAATAGTGATTTAGAGGATTTTTATATGCTTTTAGACATCTTTAATTCCTTCCTCTTATAACTGCCTGTTCATATCCTTTGACCATTTATCAATTGGGGAATGGCTTGCATTCTTATAGATTTGACTCAGTTCTCAGCAGTTCATTTTTTAAATCAACAGTAACTATTTCCCTTTCCCTGCCATCATTCTTTCAACTCAGCTGGATATATTATATCAAGTGAAAACCTTTTAATTTTCCCAAGTCTTCTGATCCATATTTCCCATATCTTTCAATCTTGCTTCTGTTCCATATGTTATTTTTGTTGTTGTTCTTGTTAAGTTGTTTCAGTCTCCATGTCCCCATTTGAGGTTTTCTTGGCAAAGGTACTGGAATGGTTTTCCATTTCCTTCTTTAGCTCCTTTTGTAGGTGGTGAAGCTGAGACAAACAGAGTGAAGAAACTTGCCTGGGCTCACACAGTTCATAAGTATCTGAGGCAGGATTTGAACTCAGGTTCTTCTGACTCCAGGGCCACTTCTCTTCTAGTGCACCACAAAGCTATCCTTAAGATATTATAAATAATTGTAAATAGAAGCTGGCAAATTATCATTAGGTTTAGAAGCAAGAAATTGCAATGGGAAATGGGAGATGAGTCTCATGCTGCTACAAATGTTTAATACAGAGGGTAATAGTGAGTAATTCTTTAGATCATGAGCCTTGATGAAAAAAAAAATTGAACAAGGCCTCAAACTTTCACAAAGGTAGATTAGGTAGCTACCCAATAGTATGTTTTGTAAGTTCCAAGAAATATGAAGTATCTTCCCCCTAATAAACCCAGACACAAAATTTTCCCCTCCCCTTGACAATTCCTGAAAGCATAGTTTAAAATTCATTAATTTGAACTGACATTTCTCCCCTGTTACTATGTATGTGTTTCTGTGTTTATCACCTTTTCAATCATGCACACTCTAAAGTGAAGGGTTCTATTTCTGAAAGTAGGTTTGGCTAAAACAAGGTCATAATGAACATGAAAGTAATAAATACCTGAAGATAGGGAACAAATATCACCAGAGGGTTGGAGGAGGTGGTTGGGGAGAGGTAATTGGAGACTCAGAAGTGGGGAATGACAACAGTGTTAAGTTGTCCCTTCTTTACAATCTTGCCTCAAACTGTCTGTGACTACACCTGGGGATTTGGAAGAGAGTCTGGAAAAGAGTATTAAAGAAATGGGTATTTTAGGCCATCAGTATTTACAGAAGGCTTCAGAAGCAACTAAAAATGGTGTTTGTTGTTTTTGTAAAAACCTTGACTTTCTACAACCATCTCAAGTCTATTCACATTGAGATTTGAAAGATATATTTGCTGAATGGATGCAAATAGATACACACCCTTTAAACTAACTAGGTTCTAAAATAGACAAATCTTTTAAGACTAAATTCAGAACACTTTGAAACTGTGTACAAAGGAAAAGACTGTGAATCTCTAGTAAATTTAGTATCTTTTCATATCTTGTAAATAGGCTGAACAAAGAAAATCAAGTTTCTAGCAGTCACCAGCAACCAAACAACCTGCCAGTTATCTCAAAGTCAATTTTGATTTACCATGCAGGTAACACAATTAGGCCAAAATACCTTGAATTTTGCATTTTCTTCTCACAAGTAGAGCCAGGGCAAGGGAGAGAATAAGAAGCCAAGCAGGGTTTAGGCTAACGACTAAGGCTGGAATGAAAGAAAAGGTCATATACAGAAGTTTCTCCTTCCAGGAGAACCTTGGATTTTTATATTTGAAGCTCTAAACCAACTTCATGAGATTATAGAATCTAAGTTGAAATGGATCTTTGGGGTAAAAATCAAGTTTAGAGGATGAGAAAAAAATAAAATATAGAAAGCTAAAGGGATTTGACAATGTTATGTAACTAGGAAATTTCTGAAACACTTTTTTTTGGAGAGGGGAAGGTAAGGCAATTGGAGTCAAGTGATTTGACCATGGTCACAGAGCTAATTTTTTTGTGTTAAGTGTCTGAGGCCAGATTTGAATCAGGTCCTCCTGACTCCAGGGCTAGTGCTCTATTCACTGCACCACCTAGCCACCCCGGAAACACTTTTTGAATGCAACTGCTTCTTCACTTCTTATTTAGTTTTCTAGCTACACATTGATGAATCATTTGAAAGGAATTCAGGTTTTTTGAGCTAAGTGAGCAGAAAAAGAGGCAAGTTCTTAGATTAGAAGCAGCAGTCAAAGGCCAGACTCAGAGTTCAAGGATTGAGTGAAGAAATGTGATTTGGAGTTCAGATACACAGTTCATTCTCAGAAAAAGAACATTTATAAATAATTCATAAAATGTATTGTACTGAGTTTTCTGTGAGTAGGAATTTTACTTTTTTAAAATTCCTATACATATGCAAACCTGGTTCCACATGTGCATATCCCTAGA
>JAQQSW010006430.1:0-13950 GCA_028646575.1 Pseudocheirus occidentalis | reverse complement strand
TGTATACTTACAAAAATGTAAGTTGCCAAGATTAACTAAAGAGGAAATAAAATACTTACAATAGCCCCATCTCAGGAAAAGAAATTGAACAAGTTATCCATAAATTCCCTAGGAAAAAATCTCCAGGGCCAGATGGGTTTACAAGTAAATTCTATCAAATATTTAAAGAAAAATTAATCCCAATACTTTATGGGCTATTTGGGAAAACTGGAGAAGAATGAGTCCTACCAAATTCTTTTTATGATAAAAATATGGTACTGATATGTAAATTGGGAAGAGCCAAAACAGAGAAAGAAAAGTATAGAAAAATTTCCCCATGAATATATTAGCAAAAAGATTATAGCAACTTATCATGGGAATAATGAATGCTGATCAGTTAGGATTTATTCAGGAATGCAAGGCTGGTTTAATATTAGGAAAACTATCAGTATCATATCAATAATATGATAGCTATCAAAAGAAATCTATCAATCATATCAACAACAAAACCATATGATTATCTCAATAGAGGCAGAAAAAAGGTTATGACAAAATGCAATACCCATTCATATTAAAATAAAAACCACTAGAAATCATAGAAATAAATGGAGCATTCTTTAAAATGATAAGTAGCATCCACCTAATACCACCAGCAAGTATTATATGTAATGGGAATAGGCTAGAAGCATTTCCAATAAGATCGGGAATAAAACAAGATTGCCACTTCACCCCTGTTATCCAAGTTGGTAGTAGAAATTTTAGTCGTAGCAATAAGAGAAGAAAAAGAAATTGAAGGAATCATATTAGGCACAGAAGAGACTAAACTATCATTCTTTGTAAATTATATAATGATATACTTAGAGAACCCTAGAGAATCAAGTAAAAAAACTATTTTAGATAATAAATTTAGCAAATTTTCAGGATATAAAATAAACCCCCATAAATCCTTCACATTCCTATATATTCTTAGCGGTCTAACAGCAAGAAACAGAAAGAGAAATTTCATTTAAAGGCATGCAATGGTAATGGGAATTTGAAGATCTTCCCTGACCCTTAATAGGCCAAATCTAATCACATGGAACCCATGGGGGGAGGAGCTTGCTAAAAGGGTTGAACAGGAAGGGTGGAGAAGGAAAGAGAGCCAAAACTTATGGGAGAAAGCAGCATGGAGGCTGAGAAACTAGCACAAGTGAAAGAGGAGCATTCTTGCTTAAGGGAGACTGTTTTACTTTTAAGTCCTGAAGGAGGGAAGGCTTGGGAATGTTGGTATTCACTGTACTTTTTATGTATACTAATGTCTTAGTTGCTCTGATGAATTTGACTTTCTGGTATTTGAATAAATGCTATGTTTCTGTCCCCCATGTGTAAGGTCTGTTACATTTTGTGATTCATAACTACACCAGCATATTCATAGCTGCCATGGGTGCTGTGAATATCTTGTTGGCATTATAAGTTACTGTAGACATTATAAAATATTTCAAAATCTACCTGCCAAAACAAACCCAGGAAAAATATGAACACAAGTACAAAGCACTTTTCACACAATAAAGTCAGATCTAAATAATTATTTTTAAAAATTGCTCATGGTTTGGTTGAGCTAATATAATTAAAATGACAATTTTATCTAAATTAGTTTACCTATTTAGTGCCGTACCAATCCATCTAAGAAAATAATTATTTTATAGAGCTAGAAAAAATAGTAACAAAATTCATCTGGTAGAACACAAGTTCCAAAAAAACAAAAGGAATTAATGAAAAGAAATGCTAGTGAAGCGTACCTAGCCATACTAGATTTTAACCTGTATTATAAAGCAGCAGTCATCAAAACTACTTCTGACTGAGGAATAAAGTAGTGGATCAATGGAATAGTTAAGGTACACAAAACACAATAGTTAATGACTATAGTAATGTACTGTTTGAAAAACCCAAAGACTCCAGTTTCTGGGATAAGATCTCACCATTGAACAAAACCTGCTGGGAAAACTAGAAAATAGTATGGCAGAAATTGGGCATAGACCAGTATCTTACACCATACACCAAAACAGTCAGAATGGGTTCACAATCTAGATGTAAAGGCTGATAACTGTAAGCGATCTGGAAAATCAAGGAATAGTTTCCCTGTCAGATTTACAGAGAAGCAAATAATTTGTGACCAAACAAGATATAGAGAGCATTACAAAATGCAAAATGGATAATTTTGATTACATTAAATTGAAAAGGTTTTGTACAAACAAAGCCAACGTATCCAAGATTAGGAGGAAAGCTAGAAATTAGGAAAGAATTTTTACAACTAGTGTCTCTGATAAAGGTCTCATTTCTAAAATATACAAAGAATTGAGCCACATATATAAGAATACACGTCATTCCCCATTTGATAAATGGTCAAAGGATATGAACAGGCAGTTTTCAGAGGAAGAAATTAAATATATCTATAATCATATAAAGAAATGTTCTAAGTCACTATCAATTAGAGAAATGTACATCAAAACAACTCTGAGGTATCACATCTCACCAGTCAGATTGGTTAACATGACAAAACAGGAAAATGATAAATGCTGGAGAAGATGTGGAAAAATTGGAAGACTGATGGATTGTTGCTGGAGTTGTGAACCAATACAAGCATTCTGGAGAGCAATTTGGAACAATGCCCAAAGGGCTATAAAAATGTGCATGACCAAGCAATATCCCAAAGAGATCATAGGAGTGTATGTATGTACAAAATATGTACAAAAATATTTATAGCAGCTCTTTTTGTGATGGTAAAAAATTGGAAATCAATAGAATGCCCATCAATTAGGGAATGGCTAAACAAGTTGTGGTACATATAGGTAATGGAATACTCTCGTTCTAAAGAAATGAGGAACAGGTGAACTCCATAATAACCTGGAGAGACTTATATAAACTGAGGCTGAGTGAGAGGAGCAGAACCAGGAGAACATTGTACATAATTACAGACATATAGTATCTGTGATGATTGGCTTTAATAGACTAGGCTCTTCTCAGCAATGCAAAGTTATAAGACAGCTCCAAAGGACTCATGATGGAAAAGGCTATGCACATCCACAGAAAGAATTATGGAGTCTGAATGCAGATGGAAGCAAACTACTTGATCTCTCTTTTTAGTTTAGTTTTGTTTCTTCTTTCTCATGATTCATTCCATTGGTTATAATCCTTTATAACTTGACTAATGTTTAATGTGAAGGTATTTGAAGAACCTATATTGGATTGCATGCTGCCATAGGGGAGGAAGGGGTAGGAGAAGGAGTAGGAGAAAAATTGGAACTCAAAGCTTGTGGAACTGAATATTTTAAACTAAAATTAAATAAATTATTAAATGTTAAAAATGAACAGGAAAGATCACAAATTATTCTATTATCCTTTTTTTAATGTTGTCCCAAATTCTTTAATATAACAGGGAGCAAGAAAGTTTTTGTAGCCTCAGCTGGCATGGCAGCCCCTGGCACACTAGAACTTTTGGTTCTTGGATAAGACATATGGTTTGGTGTGTCTATTACCCTTTTACAATAAAAAAGTGATCAAGAGCATATTAGCACTGATTGCCCTACATAGCTATGTTCTCATAATAATTGTTAGAATTATATAGTATTTAAAGATTTGCAAAGCACTTTACATATACCATCTAAAATTACCCCCATTTTACATCTCTATAGTCTTTATCAGAATATACTCATTGAAGGCATTCTTGACAAAAATATTACAAGGGAACAAACAGATTTTCAGAGATGATTATCTGTAGCACACAACATATTCATAGTCATATGATGAACTAAAGTGTAGAGAATACAGGATTATAATCTGTCTAGTATACATTTATTTCCTTAAAGCCTGTCACTTGATAGAACAAAATGCAACCTTAGAAGCTTTCCTTAAACAAAATTTCTCTTGTTCTTATGTTAGAATAACATAAAATTTAGGGATTGATTTGACAGAAATAGTTTTGCTCAGAAAGAGCTTTGTTCTGAAAGAGTTTTGTTCAGAAACCCTCTGAATATTAATAGAAACTGAGGCACAAAACTGAGAGAGATGTGCTCACCTAAGGTACTTGTCATCCCTTTGATAGAGGATGTACTATGAAGAATCCAAACCGAAAAATGAATCTGAATTGATGGCAAGGTTGACCAAATGCTCCTATTAGAAGATGACACTGTAAATTTCATTAAGCACCATGACTCTATAAGTTTCCTCAGTGAGGTCAATAATGATTTGAAAGAGTTGAACCTAAGTCTCCACAATGAAAAGTATAAAACACTTACTACCTAACATGCTGGCTGGTTGTTTTCCTTCATTCTTGAAGAGAACCAAAATGATATCACTATGCTGGAGTCAAGTTTCATTAAGTGTCCAACTGTGGCTTATTAGACCAATATAATCTTGGAATGTTCTACCACAGGTCAGGCACAAATAGTCCATTTGAATATTTGGGATGGATTCTCTGAATCTACACATCTTGTGTTTCTCTTGAGCTATTTCAATTCTGCTTTGCTCATAGAGCACACAGTACTTTCTCTGATGTGGGCATGTCATGCTGAGTGGTCCTGTGCCAGTATATCCCATATCACTCAATCAATTCCAAAGTTAGGAGAGATCTTGAGAGTGTCCTTGTAACACTTCTGACCACCATGTGAACACCTGCCCTGTGTGAGTTCTCCATAAAATAGTCTTTTTGGCAAGTATACATCTTACATTTGAACAATGTGGTCAGCCAATTGGAGTTGCACTCCCTGAAGCAGTCTGAATGCTTGGCAGTTCAGCTTGTGAAAGGACCTCACTGTCCGGTATCTTCTTCTGCCAGGTGATCTTCAGCATTTTTCTAAGACAATTCAAATGGAAGTGATTTAGTTTCCCAGCATGGTGCGGGTATACTCTCTAGGTTTTACAGGTATACAACAATGAGATAAGCACAATGGCTTTGTCAACCTGCAGTCTGACATGCTTGCATGAGTTCTGGATAACGGTTAGTGTTTTCATGCTTTCCCAGTCACCAATGGAGTAAAACAAGGCTATGTATGTGTTCCCTTAATTTTTTGTGTGTTCTCAGCCATGCTATCAAATGCTTTCAATGAGGATGAACATGCGTAATGGTAATGTAAATGGGAAGATCTTTCCCATCCATTGATAGGCCCATGTGACCTGCTTGAGTCACATAAAAGCCTGAGTCACGTGGGTCTGTGTTGGGAAATGCTTGCCAAGAAGGAGAAGCAAGAAGGATGAGCAGGAAAGGTGAAGCAGAACCCAGAGGAAGTTGGTTAGAGCAGGCAGCAACTCAGTGATGAGGGGTATCTAGGTGGCAGAGTGCCTCAAGAACTGAGCTTGGAGTCAGGAAGACATGATTTCAAACATGACCTCAAACACTTCCTTGTTATGTGACACTATGCAAGTCACTTAACCTCTGTTTGTCTCAATTTTCTCAACTGTAAAATGAGTATAATGATAAGACCTACCTTGTAGGGGTGATGTAAGGATCAAATAAGGCAATATTTGTAAAACACCCTTAGCACAATACCTGCATACAGTAGGCATATAATAAATGCTTATTTCCTTCCCTAATGGGGTCAAGATAAAAAATTCCCCAAATATTAAAAAAGGGTTTTTAATACTCCAAATAATAAAAAACAACATGCCTCAATTTGTGATGTCTGAAACCAAAGCTATTTCTCAAGCACAGTAAGGGATTGAGCTGTGGATAGAAGGTCTAACAATGGAAGGTCTAGAACTCTTTCAAATATATTTTATTAACGATACAGCATACTAACATGGGAAGTACACTGAAGTCAAGCATTAGCCCCAGCCACTTGATAGCAGTGGGATCTTGGGACAAGTCACTTAAACCTTTCTGAACCGGACTTTTCTCAGCTACAAAAGAGAGATGATGATGACGATGATGATGAGGAGGAGGAGGAGGATGATGATGATGATGATGATGATGATGATGATGGTGGTGATGATGATGGTGATGATGACGATGATGATGATGATGACAATGATGATGATGACAATGATGATGATCATGATGATGATGACGATGATGATGATGACGATGATGATGATGATGATGGTGATGACGATGATGATGATGATGGTGATGACGATGATGATGACAATGATGATGATGACGATGGTGATGATGATGATGGTGATGATGACGATGATGGTGATGATGACGATGATGATGATGATGACGATGATGATGATGATAATGATGATGATGATGGTGATGATGATGATGATGATATATGCACTACATATACCACAGGGCCAATGTGAAGATAAAATGAAGTAATGTAGATAAAGCACTCTAAGGCCATTAAGCTTCATATAAACGTGAGCTATTATTTATTATTATTAATGAGTAGTTATTAAGGAGATTTAAAAGACAAATATATTATGGAGCAAGTATTACATCAGCATGATATGCTCAGCAAATTTGGCTTTTTGCATACATAACCTCTCAAAGTGTTGTGCCTTGAAAAATATCAGGAACTCTGATTTAAAACTCCTCAGTAGACAGAACTAAATGATAGGATATAAATATACATTATTAATAGCAGACTAATACATTAAAAAATAGATCCATTCCAATGGGAAATACTAAAAATTAATGACTTCTGAACTGATAAGAATAGAGGAGGCTTAGGTTAAGTAGGAAGATCAGTGAACTGGGAGAAAGAAGCCCGTGCTCTACTCCAGAGAGGTCAATAACTAGGTGTGTGACCTCGGGTAAATAATTTCCCTTCTTTGGCTCAGTTTCTCCTCTGTATAAAATGTGTGTTAATCTTCCAAAATGAACATCCTGTGATTCTATCTTCAGTATTTTACTACTTGGCCAAATAACATTAGCAACAGCTGCCATTCTCTGGGTCCAGACTCCATTAGTTATCTAACACCCTTGAGATTTGGACTGTGTTCAGTTGTGTAATACAGCTTTCAATCTTACCAAGCATGAGAGCTCTGGGAGAGTCAGGACTAAAAAATAATGGCTAGGAAGAATGAGTGGAATGATATTCTGGTATCAGAGGCTAGCAGGGAGGCCAAGTGGTGAGTGATCAGATGTGTAGATCCATCATCAAACCACTTCTTAATTGAGTCATCCAGTATTTGTGGAGTCGGTGTTATTCCTATAAGGTGAAGATACTGTTCTAGGCACAGAATACACAGAAATGAGTGAGACAAGTGCCTTGTACTCAAGGAGACTATCACAGAAAAAGGGAGATGACACAATGCTCATAACTAGAATACAAGGTAGATAGTGAAGAGTAGAATAAGAGCAAAGTATAGACAGGTGCCACAAGAGTCCAGAGTAAGAAGAGAACCCTTTTGGGGTTTGAGAACCTTGATTGTAGACCCGTAGGATCCATGTGTGTTGTCCAATCCAACCTCCCAAACAATGTAGCATGGTATAGTAGAAATAGTGCTGACTCTGGAGTTAGACTATCTGGGTTCCATCCAGTTTTCCTCATTGTTCTACTCTCTAAAAGCAAGTAAAACAAGGTTAAAACCCTTTTGATATGATTATATTTCAAGTTACAGCTAAAAACCCATCTTCTATAAGAGCCTTTCCTGTTCCCCTTTAATCTAATGTCTCCTCCTTCCCTGAGATTACCTCCAATTTTTCATGTATATACTTTGCTTTTATATACTTGTTTGCATACTGTTTCCCCAATTAGATTGTGAGTTCTTTGAGAACAGGGACTATTTTCCCCCTTTCTTCATATCTCTAGTACTTAACACAGGGCATGGCATATAATATGTGCTTAATAGATATCAGTTGACTGACTAAAATCCTTGAAGACAAATATTATTTCTCCATTTGTCTCTTCTTCAGGGTAAACATATACTGTTCCTATTAGGAGAAAGACTCCTAAGTCTTGAGGACCTGGTTTCAAATCTCACCTCTGTTGCTACTTTTGTGATATCAGACAACTCATTTGACCTCCCTGGGTCTCAGTTTCCTCATCTGTAAAATGAGGGCTTTGACTGGAGGCTATAGAGATCTTTTCCAGTGTTAGGTCTATTCTCTCATCATCTCTTCTACAATATCCCAGAGAGATGCTCAGTCATTCTCTGTTTGAATGCTTTCAGTGTAGGGAGTTCCTTTTCTTTGTGAGGAAGCCCAAATTACTTCCTCAAAAGTTCAGCCTTTTTATTGAGCTAAAATCCCATTCATTCAATCGCTAAGTATGCAAAATGGACTGTGGTAGGTTTTCCCTCTGACTCTCTAATTTTCATACATCAATTCCAATTCACAAAATATCCAAGTTGGACAAGACCTTAGGAGCCATGTAGTCCAAAGCATACATCAGCAAGATTTTATTCTACACCAGCAAATGGTCATTCAGCCTTCCCTTGACTTCTAGTTCTACATTGCACAATGGCAAGATTGATCAACTGAGAAATAGGAAGAACTAGTTTCATTCTGCTAAAGATATTTACTATGTGTCTGTCTCTGGACAAATCATTTCCCCTCTCTGAGCCTCAGTTTTATCATCTGTAAAATGGGGGAGTTGGATTTGCAACCCTTAACAGGTCCCTTTCAGCTCTAACTTCAGGGTCCTGTGCTTTTCTCAGTACATAGAGAAAGTCTCCTTTTCTGTATGACAGTCCTTCAGACATATTTAAGGTAAGCTGGTCTATTTTCTCCTGTCTTCTCTTTCTCCAGGTTAAAGGCCTCCAACTCCTTCAACTATTCTTTAGGTAACTAGAGACCTTTCACCATAATGATTATCCTCAAGATATCCTGTGGTTTGTTATTGTTATTGTTCTTCCTAAAATGCAGTGTGTAGACTTGAACACAAACTCCAGGTGTAGCGTGACTGCCTGTGATCTGGACCACTGTTTTGTAGCATAAGGTGGCACTTGCATTATTTTTTTAGGTGCTGTATCACATTGTTGATGTGATGTTCAGGTTAGAATCAGTGACTTGAAACTAAGAGGCAGACCATGAAAAACATACAGCAACAAGCCTTGGTTAAGCATTCACCACGTACCAGGCAAAAATATGAGCAAAAAGAAAGACAGTCATGCCTTGAGGAGATTGTATTCCAATAGGGGAAGATAACATACCTAAAGGAACTGAAGAGTGGGAATGAGAAAAGGAACATACCCAGGATAAAGGCAGTGACAAGGCTGGGAGAATAAAGGCAGCCTCGTCTGAGATCTTCCATAAAAATGGAGGCTCTAGAAGGAACTCACCAATGGGAAAAAGGAGAATGGGGCTTATGAAGGAATATACTAGGATGTACAGGCTGCAAAGGCAGTAGACTCTTACAAGATCTGAAGGCATAAAGCTCCTTGGGAAGTTTGGGATGAGCTGAGACCTGAGAAAGACCTTAATTTAGAAAGATCTGAATCCTGGGTTATCCCCAGTGCCTTGACCTTTGTCTTACTACTAAATCCCCACGAGTCAGGAGGAAAAGTCTGCCTAATGACTTTTCACAACTCTGCCTCACTCAAATCCAATTCACATGCAAGTCAAGAAACCATATTTGTGATGCCATTGATCCTCTTCCAGAATGAAGGACAACAACAGGATGAACCTGTGGTAGGGAGGGCATGGCTTTGAAATCAGACAAAGCCAGGAGGGCAACTGAAACTGGAGTAAAATGCTAAATTTAAAACTAATTTAAATTTATTTTAGGTATTACCCAATGTTGATGTATTTCTTTAAAAAATAAAAGCCAGATATTGGCAATCACAATTAAAGTATCTCAAATGTCACCTCAGTGAACAATAAGAATGAATCAGTAAGAAAGAGAATTCTTTCCACCACTTAAAATTTTTTATTAGGAAAGGGTGAGGTGGTCCTTTTGCTCAGAATGAGGGCATAGGGTCTTAAAACCCCATTGTGCATACAAAGTTACAGAGGCATTATGGTATGGTGGAATTAGAATCATGAGTTCTGAGCTCTAGTTCTCCCACCACCTTTTACTGGCTGTGGGAGCCTGAAAAAGTCACTTAACCTTTTTGAAACTCATCTACCTCATGTATAAAATGAGAAGTTGCTTCATTTATTCCACAGGAGTGTCATAAGAATGAACCATGATAATGAATGGGGAAAGTGCATTGAAAACATTTTAAATTAAGAGGCTGTACTGCTGGCATATCTCTTGGGATATGCAGTTACCCATATGGTGAATGGCTCCCAAAGGGTTAGTGAAAGAGGAGTAATATATGATAATGCTAAAAAATGAGGCTGGAGTCAAATCATCGAAGTGAGGAATGTGTCTTCTGCTGAATGGGCAATGGGAAGCCACAGAAAGACTTTGCAGAAGAGAATGATGTGGTCATAGTAGTGGAAGAATGTGGAGAGTGCAATCGGATCAAACACCAGTGTGTGATGTTTTTATTGGTAAATCAACCACTTGCTGAGAAATGGTTCCACTATTAGCAGATATTCCCCTCCCTCCAGGAATGAACCCAGTGGAATCTGCCCATTGGCTTTCTATATCATTGGATACTTGACCCTGAATAAATGCCTAGTCCTAGTGGCTAGACTTCCTGACACTGTCTTTCCCCATCCCCCCACCCTCAATGAGAGGGAAAATAACAAGAACTGAAAGCTGACAATTAACCAGTCTCAGGGGACTGTTACTACAAGAATCCTGTATAGTAGGGAGTATAAGAAGCATTATCATAATCTTCATTTTCTAGATGAGGATCCTAATGCTCAGAGAAAAGTAAAAGTAAAATGACTTAATCTTGGTCACATTGTTTTTAAGTGCCAGAATTAGTATTCAAACACAGATCAAATTATTCTTCCGCACTCAAGTTAAAGACTACATAAAAAGAAGCCACACAACATATCCCAAAAATGTTTTCAAGAGCATAAATTACACATTTAAGGAAATTAAGCAAGAATTAGTTATGTCAAGAAAATTGGAGGATGAAATAAGAGTTTGAAGAAAGCAATAAAAGCAATCCCAATCCATGCAAAAAATTCATTATAACTAAAAGACATAAAAAGTAGAGGAAATAATGGGTGGGTGGGGGTGGAATAATCATTTGAGAAAATACAAAAGAAAGAACCAAACAGACTTTCTAGAGAAGAAAACAGAATTGTAAACAGAGCAATATCTACAAATGGAGGCTTGAATCTCTACCACTGAATTATCCAAACTATTGGGAAACATGCCAATAATAACAACATAGCCATTTTGGGATTACTGATGTCCCATAGTTATTTAAAAAAAATTAACTATACAGGGTATTCCAAAAGTATTAGTACACTTGTAAGTTTTGGTAGCTTGAAACTACATTAAAATGGGGGTTGGGAAAACTACCCTGCATTTCAGAAAATGAAACAAATTTTCCCAGAATTTGTGAAAACATCCATGAAAACATAGGTAGAAGCAATAATGATAGTAGCTCATATGTCTATACAGTCAAAGTTTGCAGAACAATGTCTATAAACTTTCTCAATCGATTCTTACAACTCTAGGAGGTAATATTACAGGTGTTTTTATCCCCATTCTAATGGCGAGGAAACAGAAGCTCAAAGAAGTTGTCATTTGTTTGTGGTTACACAGGTACATAGAAAATCAAGTTTTATCTGATTTCAGGTCCAGCATTTTTATTCACAATTGCACCATGTTATCTCTCAAAAAAGATTCCATATGGCCCCCATGAGGAAACATCCAGGATTTCATATACCTAGACATGTCATTGTTGAACTTCATCTACAACAATAAGGAAAAAATATTATAAGCTGCTAGGAAAAAGGAATAAATCATTTACCAAGTAACAACAATTACGAGAATAGTGAGAACAAGGCAGGATCCTATTCTCATGGTGGGAGACAGCATGAGCTAAAATACAGAGACCAGGAGGTGGCAGGATAAGAATAGAGAATGCTGAGCAGACTGCATTAGCTAAGAGAAAGAATGAGTGAAAGAGAAATAATATATGGTAATGCTAAAAAATGAGGCTGGAGTCAAATCATCGAGGTGAGGAATGTGTCTTTTACTGAATGGGCAATGGGAAGCCACAGAAAGACTTTGCAGAGGAAAATAATGTGGTTATGATAGTAGAAGAATGTGGAGAGTGCAATCAGATCAAACACCAGTGTGTCATGTTTTTATTGGTTAATCAAGATCTGCCTTTCAGTTGCTCAGTTTGGCATCCCTACATGAGTAAATATTAAACGATTATGACCCACCTATATGACCTTTCTAATGCCTTAGCTGAGTATGGTATGCTGGAAATCCCACTGTATGTGGATTTGGAGGACGTGGGCTCAAATCCTGCTTCTGTTATTAGTTATGGGGATGGCCTCAGACACATCACTTCACCCCCTTTTGGTTTCAGTTTCCTTATGTCAAATGAGGTTGGACAAAATGACCTCTAGGGTTGCTTCCTTAGACATTAAATCATAGAAATATGACTCCCCAAAGGAAGAGAAATTTTAGTATTAATTTTCTTTATCTTAACTTCTTCTACCTGCTCCTGCAGATTGTCAGGTCCCTAATTTAAAATTATTCTAAGTGGATAAGAGGTTTTTTGTGGTTTTTTTTACTTCTTCTCTCTTGCTATTCTTCTTCTTTAGAACAAAGCCAAAATAATCTAGTTATTTGAGGAGTATGTCATAGGATCATGCCAATCCCTTTCATTTTGTAAATGAGGAAACTGAGATCCAGGAAGTTGAAATGATTTGCAAAGTCATACAAGTGATAAGTACCAGAGGTGGAATTTAAACTCAGATCCTTTACCTCCACAAGCACTCTATAGAAATGTCAAAAGAAAGACATAGATAGTACTAGTATAAAGAAACCTCATCATTTCTCTTCTCCCTTAATTTAGCTGGGTCACTTATCAACCAGTTGGCCAGATGAGTAAAATCACAATGGAGCTGCCATGGGTTTTCAAGAATCAGAATTCACAGTGGAATAAGTCCCGGGAAGCACAAAGGATTCTGCTTTCAAAGCAAATAGTGAAGAAAACAGCCCCCTCCCCCTGTCTGGAAGCTCCACCACTATCTGCTCAACAACCAACCATCCAGTGAGGGAGTTGGGACCATATACTTTAGGTACTGACATTCTGACCCTAAGGAAGGAGTTCAAGAATCAAGGGGCTAACAAAGGGACATTTTAAGCAGAACCATCAGGATCAAGGTGATCTTGCTTAATAAGCCTTATTAATATTAATTGATACAGGGGCGGCTAGGTGGTGCGGTGAATAGAGCACCGGCCCTGGAGTCAGGAGTACCTGAGTTCAAATCCGGCCTCAGACACTTAACACACACACACAAAAAAAACTAGCCGTGTGACCTTGGGCAAGTCACTTAACCCCAACTGCCCTCCAAAAAAAAAAAGCAAAAATTATATATTAATTGACACACCCTGCATAAAATTATCCCTCTATTTGCTATACATTTGATGCATGAAGTGGGTGAGATAACATGACATGGAATAATAGGTAGTGGGAGTAGAAGAAAAAGTGTAACCCAGAAGGATGGGAACCAATCCTGATTGGGAAAAGAGGGACATTAATCCAGTTACCGATATAAACTGGTTTTGCCTTTGTCTTGGTGCACTTATGTTTGTGCATCTTAGCACTGGCACCCTCTTCTCAAGAACTGTAATAGGGGGGTGGAGCCAAGATGGCAGCGTAGAAGCACCAAGGTCCCGCAGCTCCCACACCGCCACCCTAAACACCCATAAAATATGAGCCCAGACAAAGTTTAGGCAACTCTAGGACTCTCAGACTCACAAAAATACAGAGAACACAGCTCTCCCTGAAGGCAGCTCGGCAGCAGGGACTCAGCATGGCTGCCGGAGTGAAGGCTGGAACAGCCGGAATCCTAGTCCACAGCCAGGCCTGGGGCAGTGGGAAGGAGCTGAGCCAAGCCCTGCAGCCAGCCTGCAGAGGTTCTACAGCCTCCAACACCCACACATCTGCCAAGGCATGAGGAGCAGGACGGGAGAAAGGCAGCTCGCACAGCAGTGGAACAGAGATTGG
>JAQQSW010006429.1:0-13951 GCA_028646575.1 Pseudocheirus occidentalis | reverse complement strand
ATATGGCCTGTAACCCGTTCATATTTTTCTTGGTAGCTCTTGGTGCAGGAGTTCTGACTGTGTTGTTTTCCTCCTGTTCCATGCTTTGATCTTTTTTGTCCCTCCCCCAAAGGAATATAAAGTTGGATTGCTGTGCTTGCTTTGATTCCTTATGTTGTCACTCAATTACTTGACTTTTGAGGTTTTTGCCACAGTAGAATTCTGCTTCCAGAGAGGAGAGATTTGTCCCAAATTGCTAGGATTTTCACAGATGCTGGAACTATTAGCTGGGTGCCCTTTCTGAAGCCTCCACTGACTCTGTCACCTCCACCCAAGACAGTGATCCAGATCCAAGCAGGTTGAAGCAAGAGCAATTACCCTTTAGAATGATCATGCGGTTCCGCCTTAGATCTGCAGGCCATGAGCTCTGAAGCAGGCATATGGCAGCAACTGCACAGGTGCTGTACCTGAGCTGCTTCTCTCTTTTGGGTACAGAGGCCAGACCACTCCCTCAGTCTCCCTGTTCCCAAATCCACATTGACCTTTTAATTTGCCTGTGGAATTTATGGGTTGAGAATACTGGAAATGGCCATAGCTGCTGGTGATCCACTCTCATGAAGTCCCTCTAGCCATGGCTGCCCTGGGCCTAGAATTGCCAGCTCACACATGGCTCCAGAGAAGAGAGCTTTATACCAAGTTGCTGGGGTTTTTGCAGCTGCTGGAGCTATTAGCTGGGTACCATTTCTGAAGCACCCCACAAGCTTTGGTTCACTGGTTACACACCCGAGGACCTCCACCCAAGACTGTGATACAGACCCAGAAAGGTTAAGGCTAGAGCAATTACCCTCTGAATGGTCTCTTGGTCCCCCTACAGTCTGTAGGCCAAGAACTCTGAAGCAGCCATGTGGAGGTAGCTGCAGGGCCTCAGTGCCTCCACTGCTTTTCACTCCAGGGACAGAAGCCAGACCACACTCCATTCCCCCACCCCCAGGTCCATCAGAGGTCTTCACTGAACTTTTACTTTGTCTTTGGCATTTATAGGTTGATATTTCTGGAAACCACCACTGCTGCTGGTGATCCATTCTCCAGAAGTCTTCTCCATCTACTGCCGGTCAGGGCCACCCTGGCAGGCTCATGGGGGGCTGGGATTAGCTCCCAGCATGCTGCAATTGATCCTTCCTATCTACCTGGCAAGCTGACTTCAGTGGGAGATTTTTTTCTCTGTGTCTCTTTGTGGGTTCTGTACCTCTAAAATTTGTTTAGAGTCATATTTTATAGGTATTTGAGGTGGGGTTATAGGGAAAGCTCACTGAGTTTTCCTGCTTTTATACCACCATCTTGGCTCAACCTCCTACTTACAGATTTCAATAATTATGAGTGGACGCTGTTAGCTAGATTCTCAAAATCAGCTATATATGATTATATATATATTAAAGAAATTTGTGGTTGAGGGAAAAGTTTACAAGATTTATTATTTATTGGGGGTTTTCCCCCTTAGCCTTAAGTTCACTGGATTTTTCTTCAATCCTTTGTTTCAACCAAACCTAGGTATGGTACATTGGAAAGAGCACTTGATAGTGATCAAATGGTGTGGAAAGAAATAAATGGAAAGAGAAAAAAAGAGAAAGGAGAGGGAGGGCCATAGGTACTACATTCCTACAAGCCAATTTAACCTAGGAATGGATGGGAAACTCTCAAGAATGAAATTCTGAAGGTACAGAGAAAAGGAATTCCCAAGGAGGAAAAATTGAAATGAACTTGGCTAAGGAAACAAATTTGGATATACAGGGAACTCACCAACCAACTAAGATTTTAAAGATGAAAGATAGAAATAAGGGGTGGGTAAAATGTAATGAATATAAAAGGATGACATTTAAGTATTCTGCAATCTCAAGCGTAGTTCCTCCATATTGGAATTCTTGCTTTTTGTGTGTCATTCTACCATTACACACAGAGACACATGCACTTATTTCTCTGGATACAGATAGTGTCTTCCTTCATAGGTCCCTTGTTGTTATTTTGGGTATTTATAATAGTCAAAATGACTTAGTTGCTCAAAATTGTTCTTAAGATAATATTGCTGTTATTGTATATAATATTCTTGTCATTCTGCTCATTTCACTCTTCATTATTTTGGGCAGGTCTATCCATATTTTTAAAGATAATCTAGTTCATAATTTCTTATAGCACAGTATTATTACATCATGATCATATACCACAATTAGTTCAGCCATTCCCAAACTGATGGGCAACCCTGCAATTTCCTATTCTTTGCCGCTTCAAAAAGGGCTGACATATTAGAATATATAGGTTCTTTTCCTTTTTCTCTAATCATCTTTGGAAATAGTGTTATTGCTTGGTCAAATGGATAGCAGAATAGATAAAAAATCAGAATCCAATATTCTCAAGTTCTAAACACACACACACACACACACACACACACAGAAATAAAACAACAACAACAATGATGAAAGACATTTGCTATTGGTGAGTGTCCATTGAAAGATTGTGGAGAACTGGAGAGATAAAAAATGATTAGGAAAAGGCAAATTTCCATGATTTTTTTCCCTCCCACTAAGGCAAAAGAATGAACTATGCAAATAAAAGTTGAGAATTTAGCTCATTCTTGGTAAAATTCTAGAAACTATTATTAAAGGGATGGTAAGTGAGTAACTAAGAAAGAATGGTGTTCAGAATGAGATAACATATTCTCATCAAGAATTACAGTAGTCATTTTAAATTAACCTTATTTCCATTTTTGATAAGGTTTTGAATAATATATAGCACAGCATTTGATAAAGTCTGCAAGCTGTTCTTGTACAACAGATGGTGAGATGTCCAGCCCACATTTTACCATCTGTTACTGTAAGTAGAATGAGAGCTGGCTGAACAGCTGGACTCAAAAAGACGTCATCAATGGATAAATGCCAGGAGGGGCTGACCATAGATTCAAAATAACCTGATTTAATGTCCTATCACTGCCACATACTGGCTGTGTGACTCTGGGCAGGTCACTTAATCTCTCTGTACCCTGGGTAACTCTGTGACTATAAAATTAAGGGAATGCTGATAGGCACTAATAGAATAATTTCTTAAGGGAATAGTCTGTACGCTGATACGCTTTGAAGTCACCTTAGAAGGAGGTCTCTACTGGAGTGCCCTAGGGATTTGTACTACTTAATATTTTTATTAATAACCTTAATATAATAATAGATGACATACTTATCATATGTGATAAGGACACAAAGTTGGGAGAGAGCTTAGCACATTGGTTAAGAGGAAGAACCTAAAACAATCTCACCAGTTGAAAATGCTATGCTAAAAGAAAGGGAAAAATGTATTTCATATTTTATTTGAGTGGGAAAACAAGTTCCTGTATAAATACTGACAGACTGTATAAAGAGAGTCAGTACTGACTTGAAAATCTTGAGAAAAATTGATAGAGTCATACCCTAGAATATCAATAATTAAGATAAGAGTAAAGCAAATTTAGGAAGCAGTGGAATGCACATGCCCATATGCATTTTAAATTATAAATGTAACAGGCTTACTTTTGGAAGATCTATTATATCCACATCTAACAAGTAGTACACACATATTTGAGGGGAAAATATGACAATATATAAATGGTGTTTGCAAAAGAGCAAGTTCTAGGTGACAAAGCTAATTATAATATTTCTCAAACACATATTTTCTCCATTGTTAACTATGGCATATTGGTATACTTCCTTTTAGTGAACATACAGAAAAATTGCCCAGAAATATTATTTCCCAGCAGGTGACAAAGTACCAGTGAATCCACAGAACATCAAAATAAACTTTGATTCATTAAGATTCTTCTTATCTAACAGAACAAATTATATAAGTAGGAAAAAACAAACAAAACTCCAAGAAATTCCAAAGAGACCTAATCTAATGTCTTGTCACATGATAGCTACAAAAAATGAAAGGAAAACTTGGAATATGATATTTTAAAGAAAAAGAAATATAAGGATCCTTAATTTTACTGATATGGGCTCTTCCCACCTCCAGCTCCCAAGTGACGGAAATCATTATCTTTCTTTGCCTTACTTAAGGAGTTACTCTGGCCAAAAATTCATTACCTGGTGTCCCATTTTCTTCTGATAAATTTCTCATCTAGGCTAATTCTTGAAGGATAGTTATATTGTCCTTCCAAAGTTATTATTTAAAGACTTTTTGGTTTGGTACTTCCTGAAAGAGCTGGTGCTTCTCCAGTCTAGCCTAAACCAATTGAATCTAATCCAAAAAAATACTTATGGAGTATCTCCTATATGCAAAGCCCTAGGTTAGGTGTTGGGGATAAAAAGGTCAAATGAAAAGTAGATCCTTACCTAAACAAACTTACTGAATGGCAGGGGAAAGGGTTAAAATATTTTTAGAAACATGAGTATATAACATAAATAACTAATGGGAATCAGGGAAAGCTTCCCTGGGGTTGTGTTACATGCTATTCCTTGAGGGAAGCTAGAGATCCTAAGACAGAGATGTGAAGAAGGAGAGTATCCCAGGTATAGTAGAAAAACTTTGTTAAGGCAAAGAGCTAGTATACTGGATGATAATTCCAGTAGCCAGTTTGACTTAAAGAGTCAAAAGTGTGAGTGAAAAGAAGGAAGTAACATACATAAAACCTTCAAAAGCAGCCTGCATCCTGGTTGTGAAGGTCTTCAAATGCCTGGGTGAAGAGCATATATTTTGATCCAGAAGCAAAAGGGAGCTGTTGGGAATGACATGATTTAAGCTGAGAATAGCATGTAACAATAAAGCATCAGGGCAGAACTTAATAGAAGTCTCTCCTCCCTATTCTTACACATCTTACCTTTTGAGTGAAAGTCATATGCAAGGCAGAACAGTAAAGTGTTTACAACCAAACAATGTTCTATAATGAAGCACTTCAGACCTATGAAAAGCAAATCCTCAATGAAATTTGAGTTGTGATTTGGATTTGAATTTGAAGAACACCTGGGATAGTCATTTTTCTATACAAGGGTAATTTTTGTCAAATTAATACTATTTCTGAGTCACATTTAAGAATAAATCTGTATTAAAATGTGAACACTGAGTGAATGTCAGTTATAAAATAATAATTTAGTGTCAAATCTAGGGCATCTCGTTAGGTATGTGTGGGTTGGTTCAAAGGCACTTTCCTTCATCCTGTGATTTGAAACCAACTAAGAATTTTTCTTCCACCACCCATTAAAAATAAAATGAATTGCTATGAATTTTAAGCTCCAACTTAAAAAAAATCAAATAACCATAGGTATAGCACAACATCCTCCTAATTGTTGACACCTTATTGTGTCTTTGTTTAATCAAATGCTTTTTCTCCTAACATAGAAGAGACAACTGGAAATCACTGAAGATGAACTTTACCTTTATGAGTCATGCGAAGGGCAGATTCTTTAGATTTTCATTTGTATTTCAATATCCCCAGTCTTATTGGTGTGGTAAAATTCTTAGCCCTTAAGTTGTATTGATTTAGTAAGTAGGAGTGATGATAACTCATGTTTATATATCACTTCAGCATGTGCAAAATGGTACTATCTCTAATTTACTTTTAAGTAAAATGAAGTTCTAATCTATTAAATGACTAGCAGTGTCACGGAGGCAATAAGTATCGAAGGAAGGATTTACACTTAGGGGTCCTCTAGCTTTCTCATAGCATGCTTTCTGTTACGTTCATTATGAGAAGAGAATGGCTAATAATTCAGTCAAGTTGGTCAATGTAGAGAGCTGATCCAAATGATACAACAACAATGGCAAGAATAATAACAAATGGGGAGGAGCCATAGTGACAGAGTTCAAGCACAAATTTGGTGTAAGCTCCAACTTCATTCATTTCCAATGCATGTAAAAATGACTCTATAAACAAACTTGACTGCTACAGAACCCACAAAGAGACAAAGAAAAATAAAGTTCCCACTGAAAGAAGCCTGGCAGGCCCACAGGAAGGATCTGACACACAAAGCTGGGAGCTGAGCACAGCCCCATGTGAGCCATGCTATTTGCTGGATCCAGCGTGGTCCTGACCAGCTGCTGGCCTGGATGCAGACTTCAGGAGAGAGAATCACCAGCGGCTGTGATGGTATCCAGACTTACCAACCTGTAAACACCAAAAAGAAGGTAAAAGGTCAGTGTGGAACTTTGTGGGAACAGGGGGACCTAGAGCGTAGTCTGGCTCCCACCCCCAGGGCAAGAAGCAGCAGAGACATCATGGTTGTGCAGCCCCCACTGCCTTGCTGCCTCAATAGATCCTGGCTTGCAGATTACATGGGGATGAAACAACCGCTCAGAGGATAATCACTCTTGCTTTCACCTGTGTGGATCCAGATCACGGTTTTGGATGGTAGTCTTGGGATGTGTGAGCAGTGAGCCAGAGCTTGTGGTATCTGTAAAGAGGGTGCCATACTAAGAATAAAACCCCCAGCAATTTGACACAAGGCTCTCTACATTCTGGAAACAGAGTTCTACTGTGGCAAAGAGCTCAGGTAATTGATTGGCAAGATGAGTAAGGCCAGGAGACATAATCAAACCAAAGATTCATTTATTGGGGGACAAAAAGGATCAAGGTATGGAGAGGAAGGAAGACAGTGACATTAGAACACCTTCATCAAAAGCCTCCAAGAAAAATATGAACTGATTACAGGCCATGGAGGAGCTCAAGAAGGATTTGGAAAATCAAGTAAGAGAAGGGGAGGAAAAATTGGGAAGAGAAATGAGAGTGATGCAAGAAAATCATGAAAGCCTAGTCAACAGCCTGCCAAAGGAGACCCAAAATTACATTGAAGAAAATCATACCTTAAAAAATAGACTAACTCAAATTGCAAAAGAGGCTCAAAAAGCCAGTGAGGAGAAGAATGACTAAAAAAGATGAATTTGCCAAATGGAAAGGGAAATTCAAAAATTCACTAAAGAGAATAACTACTTCAAAATTAGATTGGTGCAATTCGAAGCTAATGACTTTATGAGAAATCAAGATACTGTAAAACAGATCCAAACACATAAAAAAAATAGAAGGCAATAGGAAATATCTCATCGGCAAAACCACTGACCTGGAAAACAGCTGCAGGATGGATCATTTAAAAATTATTGGACTACCTGACAGCCATGATCAAAAAAAGAGCCTAGGTGACTATTCCCATTGCAACAGGGAGTGTGATGGGGGGACTGGTGAGGATCAATAGGATCCAGGGAGAAGAGACCATGCAGGACCTCAACAAACACCTCACCTCCTATCTATAGTACATGCAGACCCTGGAGACAGAGAATCACAAACTGGATGGCAAAATCAGGGAGCATATGTACAAGAAGGGGCCTCAGACCAGAGATTGGGGACACTGTTTCAAGAAAATTGAGGATCTGTGGGTGAAGAGCTATACAATTTCAGTGGACAAAGCCAGAATTGTCCTCCAGATTGATAATGCCTGTCTGGTGGCCAATGACTTCATGGTCAAGTATGAAGCAGAGCTGTCCATGAGATTGTCTGTAGAAAGTGACATTCACAACCTCCAAAAGGTCTTTGATGACACCAGTGAGACCAGGCTACAGCTGGAGACAGATATTGAAAACCTGTAGGAAGAGCTGCTCTTCATGAAGAGGAACCATGATGAGAAGGTGAATTCTATACAAGCCCAAACTGCAGACTCTGGCCTGACTGTGGAGATGGACTCTCCCAAATCTCAGGACTTCAGCAAGGTCATGGCTGATATCTGAGCCCAGCATGACACTCTGACTCAGAAGAACAGAGAGGAGCTTGATAAATATTTGTCTCAGCAGATTAAGGAAGGCACTGTGGTGATCAATACCAAATCTGAGAAGGTGGAAGCAGCCTGAAACACTGTCACTGAGCTGAAATGTACAGTCCAGTCGCTAGAGATTGACCTGGATTCCCTTCAAAACCTGAAAACCAGCTTGGAGGACAGCCTGATGGTGGTGGAGACCCGCTGTGCTATCCAGATGGAGCAGATCAATACAGGCCTGCTGCACCTGGAGGCAGAGGTAGGGCAGATGCAAACAGAGGGGCAGTGCCAGGCCCAGGAGTACGAGACCGTGCTCAACATTAAGATAGAAAAGGAAGCAGAAATCAACACCTATGGAAACATGCCAGAGAATCTTGTGCATGACTTGGATGGCAGCAACAGTTTTTTTACATAAGACCAGCACTTGGAGCACTATAGATAGCAAAGTGGTGGCAGAGACCAATGGCACCAAAGTTCTGTGGCATTAGAGCCATAAACTGGGTATATGTATGTTCATGTATACATAGACAGAGGGCACAGGAGCAGTTGAATAGGAAGGGATGATACCTAAAAAATAGAATTAAGAGGTGAGAGAAGAATTTATTGAGAGAAGTAGAAAGGAAGAGATAGATTAGGGCAATTTATCTCATAAAGAAGAGGTAAGAGAATACTGTTACAATGGAGGGGAAGAGCAGGGAAGTGAAAGGGAATGGGTCAACCATACTCTCATTTAATTTGGCTTAAGTGGAGAATAGCATACACACTCAACTGGGTATCTTACCCTACAGGCAAAATAAGGGGGTTGGGGATAAGAGGGGGATGATAGAAGGGAGGACAGACTGGGGGAGAGGATAGTTAGAAGCAAACATTTTTGAAAAGGGTCAGGGTCAAAAGAGAAAATAGAATAAGCGGGAGACAAGAGAGAATGCAGGGAAATATAGTTAGTCCTTCACAATATAACTACTATGGAAATGATTTGGGTAACTACACATGTACTACCTATATTGAATTGCTTATCTTCCCATTTAGAGTGTATGAGGAGAGAAAAAGGGAAAAAATCTGGAACTCAAAGTTTTGAAAACAAATGTTTTGTTTGTTTCAGTAGGCTTGCTATTCTGACATGGGGGTAGGGGAAAGTTGGGGAGAAAAAATGTAACTCAAAATCTTGTGGAAATGAATGTTGAAAAGTAAAGATAAATTCATAAAAAAATTTAAAAACATTAAAAAAAAGAATAATAACAAACTCCACTGGCTGTATGGACAAGATATTTGTGAAGCCATTTTGGAGGCAAATTGACCTCTATGGCATTTTTGACTGAAAAATTAAATGGGATTTTTAGAAAGAACAAGAGCTGATTTACCCTCTAAGGTTCTTTTAAATTAGGGGTGGTGTAGTAACAGTCTAGGGTCAACTAACTAACCAACCAGTCAACTAACAAACATTTATTTGCTAAATATCTGTTATCTTCTAGGTGCTATGCTAAATACAGGAGATTAAAGGGAGGAAGAGTCTCTGTTTACAAAGATAGATGGTTAAAAATGGTTAAATGGCTAAATGGTTAAAAACAATCAACTACAGAAATATGAAATATTGATACTATTGCTTGATATCGTTCCCTATCAAAGAAAGATATGGGAAGATTTTAAATGTCTTTTTAAGAGATATTAGGTTTTCAAGGTCGGAATGAAGTGTCATTATAACCTATGTCTAGATTGTGACAAATGGAGACTTTTTAAAAAAAATTCAAAAACTACATTCAACCAGCTACCCAAGTGCTTATCCTGCTGAACAATGTCCAATGACAGGATGAACCCTAAGGGAGAGAGGGATAAAAAAAGAGATAACTCCTTTAGTATTGGTTTCCAGCTTTTAATTTGACCACAGATAAGTTAGTATAAAGTGGTTCCACATGATTTATCAATCAGTCACAAAAGCATGGCTCTTGGCTATGGTTTAGCATTGACTGTAGACACCTTCAACCTTGCAACTTTGGATTTCATTTATGAAAAGAATTTACCATTTAATAGTTGTTATTTTCTATCAGGAAGTCCACATGTATAGTATCTTGTAAAAAGCATTTACTTTATTGTGGCAAACAAGATTTACTTTTCTTCCATGAGATATCATTGAATGATTCACCATAATCCAATGGTTGACTTTGTATTGGCAACCACTGATCCAGACCCAATTATTTTCTCCATGACTCATGAAAAGCTCTTCAGAGCTCAAAAGTTATATCATTAATCTCTTAGGAACCTGACACATTTTAATTATTCTCTAATACTAAATGGCTCTGGGGCAAATTTGCTTTGTGACCAAATCAACATGGATGAAGTAGAGTTTCAAAGTCCTGGTTCATTGTTGCAAGTTATTTTTAAGACCTATTGATTTATTAGCTTACTCTGTCAAATAATTTTATTTAAATTGATTGTATTTGAGTTTTTTATTGGGGAAACATAATTGGTAATAGATTTTTTTCCCTGTCTGCTCTCCTCAAGACACTTTTGACTGTCCTATGTACCATGTTGTGATGGACTGGCAAACAATATTCTGTAACCATCTTAACAGTAGAACAACTGGTCATCAAATGAGAAATGCAGTCAGATTAGTTGCATTATGTCAGATTCCCCATAAAACTTTTATTTTTAGTGAATTCAGTTAGTTCTATTCATACATGTAGGCACAGATTCAGAATAGGTCTTGGTTAAGAAAACCACAGAAAAAAAACAGTTGGTGAACTGGAAGGAACTTCATATTCTCCAATTCATATATAAAATAATCACCTCTTTTACATATCCTACAAATGATTATTCAGCCCCTGAAGACTTCCAAATAAAGGGAGTTAAGTACATCTTCAAGCAAGCCATTCAACTTTGGAGTAGCTTTTCTTTTAGTTAGTTTGTCCTTAATTTGCCTTTGCATTTCCACCCATTGTTCTTGGTTCTGATCTCTGGGGCCAAATAGGAAAAGTCCTTTCCCCTTTTACAGCTCTCCAAATACTTGAAGAGAACTATTAACTATTTTAAATTTCTCTCTTCCGGAGGCTAAACATGCACAATAAGTTTAAGTAATTCACAGATGATGATATGAACTCAAGACCCTTTAGCATCTTCTAGAAACAATCTCATCAATGTCCTCCATTATACAGTCTGACAAGGGCAGAGGATGGTAGAGCACTGGGATTATCACCTGCATGTTCCTCCCTTTATTAAACTCAAGATCCCATTGGCTTTTTTGGTGTTCACATCATACCTCTGACTTTTACTGAGTTTACAATCCCCTGAGCCCCAAGATTGTTTTCAGTGCCATTGCTGTCTAATCGTATCTCCACCATCTTGTAATTGTAAAGCTGAATTTTTGTACAAAGTGAAAAGCTTTCATCAAATGTAGTCTTAGATAGAGGAGGTAAATGACTTGCCTAGAGTAATATAGCCAGTAAGTCTAAAGGCAGAATCACAGAGAAAGAAGACAGAAAAATCCATTCAATTTACTTTGGTTGCACAGGAGTCTGAGCAGTCCTGTTTGAGTGGATGGGGTTAGATTTAGAGTTAAATTTACTTTGTTCTTCTATCCAGGGTAATCATAGGCATTTCAATTAAGCAACACAGTATTTACTCAATGCTTGCTGTGTGCTAGGTGCTGGGGGGGATATAAAAGTAATACAAGGCAAGGTTCCAGCCCTGAAGGAACACAGATGAGAAGTCTTGTCTCATGCAAGAGGCAAACAATCAGAGCATGGTTATGTCCTAAAGTATGTGACACTGATTTTAAGGGTAATAAGGATTCAGAGAAGGCAAAAGTCTTCATGGGCTAGAGATTTTAGAGGAGGTTTTCTGGAAGAAGTCAGGTATGAGCAAGGAAGTGAAGCAGAGACAGGAGAGAGAGGTGGGGAGACAGAGACAGACACACACACACACACACACACACACACACAGAGAGAGAGAGAGAGAGAGAGAGAGACTATAAGTTGGAGAATTGTTGCTGATCTGCCTTAGCAGGGATGCATTTTCCATTAATAACTCCCTATACTGATGAAATCACCAGTCTGGATGTTTGTGTATGTGTATATACATATACACATGTTCAGCTACATTGACATATATGTGGTCAAAAATAAAATAACTTTCTAGTCAGAAAGATAAGTAGTGTAGGGAAAATGGTGATAGCCCTGCCCTCTTCCCCAAACAGCATCATCTTGATTTCATATTGAATCTATGGTTTTTATGCTACTACACACACACACACACACACACGTGCATGGGAAGTATTTGAGGGCCTTTCATGGAATAGAACCTTATTTCTCAGCATCTGAAATCATTTTCTCAAGGTCCTTCACCACCCTTACTCAAATGAGTTGGGCTTTAACATTATAATTTTAAGGCACTTTACTTTTATGCTTGTCCCACGTGCCAGAATTACTAACTATGGTTCTGCTCCTAATCCTATGTTTTCCCAACATTTCGCAATGGATCTTGCTCTGGGAGAACTGACAGCTTTGGAACAATTCCCTCCTGGAACTGAGTTGCCCTGATTGCTGAGTGAATACAAACTCACCTAAGCCACAGCCAGTCCCTTCATATCCATCCGGCCATCATCACGTGGGCTGTGATGTTCTTTCCCCCATTCCTGCCTATTTTGCACTTCTTGCTTATCCCTGCCTGTATATGTTTTCTTCTCCAATTAGAATATAAGCTCCTTTGTTGCCAGGAACTTAATAAAGGAGGTATGTTTTGCATTTGTATCTCCAGAGATTAGCATGGTGCTTAGCATATGTTAGATACTTAAATGATTTTATTTTTTCGTATTTTTCATTTAAGTATCCAACATGTGTTTAGCACTATGCTCATTTATCCATGTGGAAGGCTTTGGAAATCGGAAACCTAGATTCTAATCCTAAGTATGTCAGCTGTATTAATGTAAGTAAGCAATCTAGCTATTCTGGGCCTCGGTGACTAGTATGGAGATGTTAGAATAGATGACGCGTACAATTTCTTCTAGTTTTAAAGTGAATAAGTCTGCTGAAGAAAATAGTAGTGGTTGCCAATATCTGTAACTTCTTTCACCTATGTAATCTCATAGAATTTAGTCTACAAATACACATTCATTATTATCCATTTTCTCTTCCAGAAAGACAGTATAATAAGAAGGATACTAGGCTTGGAGTCTGGAAATCTGGGTTCCATTTCACATACCAAACTTAAATTTTAGTGACCAGACTTTATTGACTGGCAACAAAGTATTTGGTTCATGCTTGCTTGGTATTCAAGATTGTACTAAAGGCTACAAGGTATATCAAAGAAATTTAAAACATGGCTCCTGCCTTCATGGCCCTTAAAGTTGAGTCAAGTTATCATGTCTTTTTTTATTGGAAAATGTGAGTTCATTAATATAGGGAATGTCTTCCACCAAGGAAGAGAATACAGAGTGGTAACCCTACAGAGGGGAATCCAGGTGGTGCAATGGATAGAGCTCTAGGCCTGGAGTCAGAAAGATTCATCTTCCTGAATTCAAATTCAGCCTCGGACACTTCCAAGCTGTGTGAATCTAAGCAATTCACTTAACCCTGTTTGCCTCAGTTTCCTCATCTGTAAAGTGAGCTGGAGAAGGAAATGCAAACCATGCTAGTATCTTTGCCAAGAAAACCCCAAAATGAGGTCACAAAGTCAGACACAACTGAAATGACACAACAACTCTCTAGAACTTTCCAGAGATTTGTCCGGTTTAGTCTGAGAGGCTAATGACTTGCCCAGGATCACACAGCCAGTCTGTGTAAGAGGCAGAATTTAAAACCATCTATGCCTCAAGAGAACTTAAAACAGAGATTGGTATGTCCAATGTGTGCAACACTAATTTTAAGTGTGATCATGAGGAAATTGCTTGTCCTCTTGAAACCTCAATTTCCTTATCTACAAAGCTGGGATAAGAATATCTATTTGTCCATAGGTTTACTTTGAGGCTCAAATGAAATCAGGCTTGTAAAATGCCTTGCGAATCTTAAAGTTCTATAAAATGTCAACAGCCATTTAAAATTTCTTTGCATTAATTTTCTAGCATCAAGTTTTCTGCTTAGATATATTTTAGGAAGTGTCAAATACTGTTCAAGTATTCAAGGAGAAATGAAATTCAGTTCATGAATCATAACCTGTGGAAGGATATTGTTATCTAAGACATCAGATTCCCAATGTTATCTAAACAGCCATCTTAATGCAGGTTC
>JAQQSW010006426.1:0-13952 GCA_028646575.1 Pseudocheirus occidentalis | reverse complement strand
AGCGTGCATTTTACAAGATTTTGAGTTCCAAATTTTTCTTGCTCTTTCCCTCACCTCCCTTCTTTTGAAAATCATACACAGAAATAGAAACAGAGCCAAGATTGTGGAGTAAAGGCAGATACTCACTGGAGTTCTCCCCCCAAACCTCTGCAAATACCTTGTGTATATTATGCTTCAATATAGGCACTGTTCTAAATTGTGCAAATTGCACACCATCTCTTTTGTCTCAATATGAAGGACAAGTGATTTTTGATATTTTTTCCTAAAGTTCTCCCTCAACATTCTGTCTAATGCATTTTCTATTTCTGTTTAGAGGAGTGTTGTGGAAGGGAATTTTTTCAACCATTTCCTTTCATTCTAACATCTTTGCAGCCCCTTTGCACAAAGCTACAGTTTCCAAAATTCACCATAGCTGTTTCATTACATCTTTTGATTTCTGGGTCCTTCTTCAATACTTGTCTAAGATTTTTGTACTGATTTTCTACCACAATAATCATAGTGTGAAATTCAGCATTTTTCATTGATTTGTTTTGTCCTGCATATATTACCAAGCTAATCTCTCTTACATGGTCATTGATCTCATTTAGGTAAAAATATATACTTGAAATACATACAGTCAGCATGAAATAACATCAAGAAAACTTTAGCTTCTTTTTTATTAATCCCTCTTCTACTTGGGCTTTGACATGGACACCCTCCATGTAAAGATGAAGACCTTCAGTGACTATACCTCTGCTGGTTTCATGTTTTACTTGATAATGATAAAATCCTCTCAGTTATCTAAGGGGTTGTATCTAAGAATTGTACATGATCATCTTGTTTATTTCTGTATGTATTTGTGTGTGTATGTTAGATAATTTTTTATGGTTTTATTTTGCTCTGCCAAGTCAATGATACTTTTACTATTTTAAAAATTCAGGAAACAGACTAAAGTTTTTATTGCTAAATTTTCTGTAAAAATTGTACTCAGTTGTGGAAGTACAACAAATATTCACTTTGTGTGGAAGAAAGACAATCTTAAAGCCTAACTCTCCACGTCTGGAATGTAGAAGAAATGATGTCTCCTTTGATTCTTAGGGGAGTAGATAAGTAAATTTCTGGGTACTATAATGTTCTGACTAAAAAGGAACTAATGTATTGAGTTTGAAGATAGTTTTCATAGTATATTGGTCTCTGCTCACTTATCTTGTTCCTTGTATAATAAGAAGCACACTTGCCATCTCCTTCAGATAGATAGATAGATAGATGGATGGATGGATGGATGGATGGATGGATGGATGGATGGATGGATGGATGGATGGATAGATAGATATTAAACACATAAAGAGATATGTAGATATGTAAGTATGTGTGTGTACCAGTAGAAAACATGGCCTTACAAGAGTAGAAAGACTACCCCTTTGTATTGTCATCTACCCTTGATGCCCTACTGCTATTTGTACCCTGTGTCACTTCAACACTGTATCATCCACCTTTGCTGCTTCTACTTTATAACTCCTGAACCTTCCTGGAAGAAATTTTTCACTCAATTATGACAAGTGATTCTACAATGAATTAATGTTGTTTTACCTCAGCTAGGGCATCACTGTTATACAATAGATCTTTTAGTGTTCCTTGATTAATAATCCATTATATTATCTGTTGCTATTGTTCTAACCTTATCTTTCTTTATATTCCTATTTTTATTTATTTATTTATTTATTTATTTATTTATTTATTGCTTTTGTTTTTTTGGAGGGCAGTTGGGGTTAAGTGACTTGCCCAAAGTCATATGGCTAGTAAGTGTGTCAAGTATCTGAGGCCGGATTTGAACTCAGGTCCTCCTGACTCCAGGGCCAGTGCTCTACTCACTGCATCACCTAGCCGCCCCTCCTATTTTTATTCTATCCTCTCTCACACAGCAGATGATACAGACTTCTATTTCTTATTTTTAAAAATGAGCTTGTCTGTCATAAACAAACTTATTTCTCCTAATCGACACCTCACAACTCCTATACACTTTAATCATTATGTGATTAATTTCTCCAGATTCTGGAAAAAAGAGGTGACTTTTCTCATTTCTAATGCCAAACCAATTTACTTTTGTCCTTCAGCACATTTCTTTCTGATTCTTTTGAGAATTTGGTCTGTTGATCTTTGCATCTCTCTTCTTTGCCTTATATATCTGTAAAGCCATGCTGCACCAGCAGCTTTCCAGAGGACTGTTGCTGTGAAAAGCTTTCAAGGTTCTTATTACACAGCATAGTGAACTCTCCATTTATTCACTAACAAATTGAGGCAAAACATTCACAGAAAATCAAAATACATCATTCACTGTTTCACAACCCAACAACTTAATTCTAAAATGGCCATGTAGTTTTCACCAAAGTAGTCATATAGTTTTAAACAAAGTACATTAATTTAGTAATTCAATCATTTAATAAGTCCTTAATTCAATCACAAAGTACAAAGGTTAAAGTTCTCTTTTAAACAAAGTGCATTTATGTAGTCAATCACAAAGTCTACCCCTAGGTCACACCACCTTAATTTCTTCAATCAAAAAGTTTTTGTTCTTAAACAAAGTACATTCATTTAACCAGTCACAAACTACAAAGGTCAAAAGTTTTCCACCCCTTTGTCATAATTAAATTAAAATATCATCACTCACCACCAAATACCCTCTCAAGGGGACAGTGGAAAGCACAAAGGCCATCCACCCCTAGATCACAATTAGGTTACAATATCATCAGTCAGCATTAAACATCTAAGGAGTGATCTTTTCATTTTGCCTCAAGGAAGACTTTCAGCTTCCATGGGTCTTCTTCCATGGTCCCAGTTCCTGCCCAAATCCAACCAACTGCCATCTGAGTTCAAAGGCAGACAGCTCTCATTTCCTTGTCCAGCTCTCCATGCAGATCCTGCTCCACATTGAATCTCACAGTATCCAGTCTACCCTAAATCCTGTACAGTCTCTGCTCCTGGGAAGACAAAGCTCAACAAAGCTGCAACAACATTTATGCACATTGACAAAGCCACAAGAACATTCATACACTTTACAGGATCCTCATCAATTCTGATTCTGACTGTGCATCCAAAACAGACAAAGTACTGGTACCGCAGTCATGCCTCCTCAGTTCTTGGCAGCTCCAGCTGGCCCTCAGATGTTCTCTCTCTGTCTCTGTCTCTCTCTGTCTCTCTCTCTGTCACCCTCTGTCTGTCTCTGTCTCTGTGTCTCTCTGTCTCTGTTTCTCTCTGTTCCTGTCTCTCTGTCTCTCTGTGTCTCTCTCTGTGTCTCTCTGTCTCTGTCTCTCTGTCTCTCTCTCTGTCTCTCTCACTCTGTCTCTCTCTCTGTCTCTGTCTCTCTCTGTCTCTCTCTCTGTCTCTCTGTGTGTCTCTCTCTTTTTCTCTCTCTCTGTCTCTCTCTCTCTCCAGCAGTAGCTGCTCTGCTTCTATGATGCTGCTCCTACCCAGCACCAGCTCTTCCCTTAGCCCCCTCATGTCATGTCAGCAAATCCATCCCACTGTGGGATTCACAACATCTGGGTCCAAACAACTTAACCTGAAACCAAACACTAAATACCTGTTAGCTTGTCAATACAAGGGGATCTTCAAATTCCATTACTATTACAATATCTATGAATCTACTAACATTTTCCCTGTTGTAAACAAAGACAGATTGTTTTTTCCTTTCCACAAAAAAAGAAATGCTCTTTTGTTCTCATGTCCCCCTCCAGCTATTGAAATATTTTCCTCTGTCCTCACACTGAAAAGTTCTTATAAATTCTACTCTGTAAATGCCACTTATATTCCTTCACCATTTATCTATTAACTTAACTTGCAATATGGCTTTCAGTTTTATGATTGTATGAAATTATTCTCACACGCTTTACTGATCACCTTTTGTGGCTAAACCTACTAACCTGTCTTTGTTCCTTAACTTACTGACTTCTTTGTATTATCAAATTACCTAATTTGGTCAAGTTACCAAAAGTCATTTCTTCTAATCCACTGTATCCTTTCTTTACTCCTATGACTCTCTTCTCCCTTAGTTCATTTCTTACTTCTTTTACAATACCTCTTCAACATCTTTTATTATATCATCTATCACTTGATTCTAAGTATGTAATAATTCAAGTCAACAATCATTTCTTAAGCTCCTATCATTTATTAGAAACTGTGTTAGAAGGACAAGAAAATAAAATAATCATTAAAAAGAAAGTTGTTTAAGAAGTTATTTTTTTGAGGCATAGATTTGACTTAGACATTATCTGAGTCTTTTCAAATGGAGACATTTTAAGGTTCTGAAATCTATTTATCAAAATCTCATATCTTTCTTCAGCTTAATCTCTGTAACTCTAACTGCTAGATATCCATTGTACCTGAATCTACTCCTTATCTGAATGGTTATGTGAAATAATAATTTTATATGCAAGAAAACTAAATCTGACATTATTTTTAAAAAGTTAGTTTGAAGGTAGAAGATGAAGACAAAAAAAACCCTGTTAAGAATATATATTAGGGGGCGGCTAGGTGGCGCAGTGAATAGAGCACCGGCCCTGAAGTCAGGAGTACCTGAGTTCAAATCCAGCCTCAGACACTTAACACAAAAAGCTAGCCGTGTGACCTTGGGCAAGTCACTTAACCCCAACTGCCCTCCAAAAAGCAAAAAAAATTTAAAAAAATAAGAATATATTTTAATATTTCAGGAAATTGATGATTTGAGCTTGTATTAGGGTAGTACCATGAAAACGGAGAATTAGTGGATTTTGTGGAAATGGTAATAGAAATGATAAGGCATGGTAACCACTTTAATATGAGTTCTAAGGGAAATGAGGGAATTAAAGAAGATATAATCCAACATCTTAGTAAAAATAAAGATAAAGTGCTTGGGATTATAGATTTAAAGATGCAAGAAACCTTCAGAGATTATTTACAAGTTAGGAGACTGAGGCCCAGAGACATTAGATAGAAGACTTGTCCAAGGTGACACAAGTAGAAAAAAGTCAATCTATAATTTTAAAGTCCTATGATTCTTATCATGCTTTCTTTCTGCTATATCTCAGTGCCTCTAATAGCTAAAATCTTCCACTTCTGTCTTCCCTTTATCAAAGAAAGAATGATAAAATGCCTAGGAGAATCTTTCTCTATGTTCATCTTAATCAGAATGCAATACTTTCTGTGGAAAATGAAAAATTGATAATTTGTTATGGTTTTTTTCATCTATTTAGTATTATTAAAGTATATAAAGCAGGTACTATTCATCTTTTGCCTTTTTGAAATGTTCCTTAAGTTTTGTTTACCTATATTGTTTCAACACAAGACTTTTCCCAACAAACTCTGATAAAAACTTAGTACAGAGTCTATTCCTCCCCAGAAGGAAAAAAAATTCATCAGCTTTTAATAGAAAAGAAGGGTAAATCCACTCTCTGGATTACACATACTAATATTTCTCTCCTTCGTGTTCTCAAAAATCCAGACAAAGTATATATACTACCCATTTCTTGGCTTTGACATTCTCTTTTCAATATCTCTTTCTTACCAGGGTTCTTTCCCACAAATATTCACTACTTATTCTTAAGCACTACTGCCTCTCAGGTTTCTTATTGCCCTTCAAAGATTAATTCTAGGCTTACCTCATCCATGAAATCATTCCTGATCAATGTGGCTCTCAATGCCCTTTCCTCCTCAGTTTTCCTAATCTGTGTCCTGGTATGGCCTTCTATTACAAGACAGAGATTGGTTCATTTTTATTGTCATGTTCTCAGTGCTTAGCACAGACATAAATGATAGTCAATTAGTAAATGATGGAGGAATGTTTTTGGTTGCCCTTCAATTTAAAAATGGACCAATGATATCACTGGGTGATGGTTTGGCTGCATAAATTGGATTTAAGTGAAGAAGAGTTGTACAAAATCATCAGTCTCACTCTCTTCAAGTCATTCAAGTCCATTGGTAAGACAAAAGTCAGAATAACTGGCAATGGTCCAGGGTGCAATGAATGACCTTGACTTCCTTGATGTCTGACCAAGCTCTAGTCATTTCATAATGCCTGCTCAAGTTGCATTCAAAGTAGTTAGAATAAATTCTCCTCATCTATTCTTTCCACCAGGGGAAATTTTCACATGTTGGAAAAGATACATCCCTAACTCTCTAACAAATCTGAGACCTGCTGGTTGCCATTATTCTGGTTTTATACTCTGGCTTAACTCACCTGCTGAGACTGTTGACCTGGGTATGGCTGTTGTAATGCAACAACTTTGTGGAGATATAGGTGAGAATTGAGTGCCAGTTGGACACCAATGGTAAAAGATCAACCCAAAAAATGGCTCAGTAAACCAGAGGTGCTGATTCTTCTTGAACACCCCATCTATCCCAAATGATTGATGAATGAATATATGAATGAGTGTGCTCTTTAACACTGATAGGCTTCACAAGAGCTTTGTTGTCTTTTAGCTTCAACCACATTGCTGAAATCATTATCTGTATTTTGCTTTTCTGTCTTTCTTTTTTATTGCCCTCTTTGCATTACTACATGTGAATTTCTCTGAATTCTGAATATATGTCTTTCTCCTGGTACAATGCAATACTACACATATGTAAAATAATTTGTTTAGCTATTCCCCTATCATAAAGGATGCATTTTGCTGGATTTTTGTTACAATAAATAATTATGCTACTTTTAATATACATAGATCTTTTCTTGTCAAAATTCTCTTTGTAGTATAGCCACCATTGGAATCTCTTGATGAGAGGATATGAACAGTTTAAACTATTGTTTGATAGTTCCAAATTGTTTTCTAAAACAGTTGAACAAATTCACAGCTCCACCTTATTCTACCTCAAGTTAAAAAAAATACAATATTCATCATTTCCCATTATTTAGTGACTTTACTTATACTCTACATGTTCTCCAGAAAAAGAAAGATTAAAAAAGAAAAGCTACTTCTTCTGCAACTATGCAACTATTACATAATTTTGTAAATGATTCCCAAACCACTTTCTTCCTTTTAGTTTTAAGTCTAGTTCATAAACTTTCTGCATTGTTTGTGTGACATAGAAATATAACTATACTAAATGAAAGTTGACCATTTATTTATTTCATTGTAAATTATAGTTTGAAAAAATAGTTTTCTTGTCTATAGATGATAAAAAGTGATAAATCAAGATAGTGTTTGTAGCATTTTCAGATTTCAGAGGGGTAAACAGTCATACTGAAAATTTAAAAATCAAGTTCTCAAGTTGGAGTTGGCTCAAGAAAACTCTTGGCTTTAACTCTACTACATTATATAGCCCCTGGAATGAAGTGATCCACTAGCCTTAGCCTTCAATGTAACAGGGATTACAGGAATGTGATTTCATGCCTGGAGGTATTCTTTATTCACTTCACTTTTGCTTTTTAAATTTTTGCTTGGAAATATTTCACATAGTAATAGATTTCATTGTTAAAAGTATGAGGCACATAGGGCTGGATTTGATATTCATAATACACAAATAATAGCAACTAAAATACCTCAGTTTGTAACAAACTGATAATTAATTCAGATTCTCCACAGGGCATTCTCCATGGAACTCATGAGATCATCTGTCTAGTACATTTCTCCAGCAGGGGGCACTGTCTAAGAGGATTGACTGTGCCAGGGAAACAAAGTAAGAATTCTTTGCTCTCACATCTTCCCCATTGGTTTTTTTTGTTTGTTTTGTTTTGTTTTGTTTTGTGTGTGTGTGTGTGTGTTTGTTTGTTTGTTTTTGTTCCTTGAACATGCAGGACATAATAGTTCTCATTTTCTCCATTTATACAACTCCAAAGTGGACTCTCCCTTGGTCAGCATCTCTTTTTTTTGGAGGTCAGAAGCCTCACTGCAAGCTTCACTGAGGCTGTTTTCAACCTCATGAATCTTATTTAATCATAACTTAATATTGAAGGTACGAATGGTTTCAAGTTACATAATTAATCTCTTGTATTTAGAGCTTACATGAGTTATGAATACAGTAATAATCACTACATTTTCTCTTACTTCATCAACCTACAGATATGGAGAAAAAAACCAACAATAGTATTTTCACTTTAGATTTCCAAGTAAATATAAAATCTTTGTCTTGTTTGATACTGTGTGTTCTTCACGTTTTTCTCTGACATCTTTCTGACATTCCAATTCCCATCAATAACTAGCAGACACAAGTCACATGGCATACACAGCTGGTCTTAGTTTTCCAGTTTTTAAAAAGGAAACAATATACAAATAAACTGTAAACAACTCAAATTAAAAAAAGTAAAGATGGAAAAAGTCTTATAGTAGAAACTAGCATCAGGAGGCAAGAGGGAAAGGGGAATTATGAGAATTATGGTTCTTTTTTTTTCATTCTCAGGAGCAACAGTCACCAGTTTTATTTGCAGAATCTTGCTACAGGAAAGATGGTAGTTGAGGGACTTGCCACATTCAGTATTCAGGGTCATATTCTCTCACTCTTCCTTGCCAAAAAGTGCATCATTCTGTTGTCTATCATCAATTTTCTACAAGTTGTTCTATGTCTCCTTGAGCTACTCCTAATTTCTTGTTTTATTTAAAGGAAAACTCTTACACCATGCCTTTGAGACTGGGATTCTTGAATAATAACAGAATCTCTACCAAGAAAGAGATTTCTTCTTCTAGATTTTTATTCCTAACAGGACATGCAGCTTTTCTAGAATTTCTCTGATCTATACAAAAAGATATCCTAATACTGACCTACACATAATCAATTAATCCTGAATATTAGATTTAAAGAAAATTTTTTCACATGACTAGAGACAGATTTAATTTTTTCATCTGAAAACTACCTCTTCTTATCATTTGAACATTAATAAACTGGTCAATGACTGGTATTCTTGTAAATTTAACTCAGTACTCTATACATCATAGAAATTAGGTCTTTATCAGAGATATTGCTTGCAAAAGTCTCAGTTTTCTGCTTTCCTCCTTATCTTGGCTGCATTGGCTTTTTTATATAAAATCTTTTCAATTTAATGTAATTAAAATTTATCCATTTTGCATTTCATAATATTATATGTAACTTGTTTGGTCATAGATTCTTCTGTCCTCCATAAATCTTACAGGTAAACTCTTTCTTGCTCTCCCTGTTTGCTTATATTATCAGCCTTCATATCTAAAATGTGTACCCATTTTGACTTTATTTTGCTATATGGTCTATTTGATCTATGCCCTGTTTCTGCCATACTGTTTTCCAGTTTTCCCATGGAGAGGAATTTCTAAAATCATTTTTCTACATAAAGAAGCTATTCTCATGAGGGTAGTATTGAATCCACAACTAAAAAATGGGATATATGTAATCTCATGAGGTTTCAACCTCAAATGTTATCTGGACATAAACCACTGTAAACTTGCTAATTTCAGGTAAGGAAAGAAAAGAGATTGCTTGTTTCTTCTCCAAGTAGGAGAAGAGTAATCTTCTCTATCTACAGAGCTTAAGAAGATTCACTGTGCTTCCTTCTAAGCCATCATTCAGAGGAGAAACAAAGAGCATTTCACACAAATATAGTAAGATCTAAACAACTGTAAAAACATCAATTTCTCAGGAGTAGTCAGGGCTAATATAATAAAAATTACAATTGTACCCAAGTTACTTTACTCATTTAGTGCCATACATGTCAAATATTTTATAGACCTAAAAAAATAATACAATTCATTTGGAAAAAAAACAACAAATGGTCAATTATATCAAGGGAATTAATAGAAAAATGCAAAAGAAGGTGGTCTAGCTGTACAAAATCAAACATTATTATTAAGTGGTAATCATAAAAATATTTGGTATTGGCTGAGAAATAGAGTGGTGAATCATTGGAATGAGTATAGAACACAAGACATAGAAGTAAATTACTATAGTAACCTACTATTTGATGAAACCAATGATTCCATCTTCTAGAATAAAATTTCATTATTTGACAAAAATTATTGGGAAAATAGTATAGCAGAAATTAGGCAAAAATCAAAGTCTCACACCCTATACCAGCACAAGGTTGAAGTGGGTACATGATTTAAACATAAAGGGAGAAACCATAAACAAATTAGGAGAGCAAGGAATGTATTTCTTCTCAGCTCTATGGAGAAGGGAACAATTTATGACCAAACAAGACATAGGGAACATCATGAAAAGCAAAATGGATAATTTTGATTAAATTAAATTAAAAAAATGTTTTGCACAAACAAAGTCAATGTAACTAAGATTACGAGGAAAGCAGGAAATTGAGAAACATTTTTTTTATTGCCAGTGTTTCTGATATAGGCCTCCTTTCTCAAATATATAGAGAACTGAATCAAATTTACAGTAATGTCAGTCACTCCTCAGTTGATAAAAGGTTAAAGAATATGAATGGACAGTTTTCAGATGGAGAAATTAAAGCTATCTATAACCATATTAAAAATGCTGCAAATCACTGTTGATTAGAGAAATGCTATTTAAAACAACTTTAAATTACCACCTCACATCTATCAGGATGGCTGATATTTCAGATAAGTAAAATTATCATTTTTGGAGATGATATGGGGAAATTGGAACACTAAAGTATTGTTGGTGTAGTTTTAAACTGATCCAACTATTCTGGAAACAATTTGGAACTATACCCAAATGGCAATAAACCTGGGCATACCCTAGCAATATCACTACTACGTCTGTATTCCAAAGAGATCATAAAAAGGAGAAAGGAACCCACATGTACAAAAATATTTATAACAGCCCTTTTTGTGGTGGCAAAGAATTAGAAATTGAGGGGGTGCCTATCAAGTAGGGAATGACTGAACAAGTGGTGATATATGATTGGGAGGGAATACTATTGTGATATAAGAAATGATGAGCAGGAAGATTTCAGAAAAACCTGGAAAGACTTAACATAAACTTATGCTGAGTGAAGTGAACAGAACTAGGAAAACATTATACATAGTAACAGCAAAATTCCATGATGTTCTTCTATGATAGATTTAACTCTTCTCAGCAATACAATGATCCAAAGACATTATAAAAGACTCATGATGGAAAATGCTAACAATATCCAGAGAGAGAATTATGGAGCCTGAATATACATCAAAGTATATCATTTTCTGTTAGGTCTCTGATACCTCACGTGGGGAGGAGACTCCTAAAGAGGGTCGTTGATACTCCACGTGAGATGGACGGGTTCAGCTGATCCTCAGCTAACAGGAGTACATGTGGTTGATCACCTGGGGGCAGAATGCAAAGGCTGCACCTGTTTACAATAAGCAGGATAATCTCTCCACCTTCAGGGTGAGACACATTGGCTCACTGTGGCGAGGGCATGGCCATGGGAGGGGCCCTAAGGGACCCTGGAGAAAGGACTTAAAGAGAGGCTACTTGAGGCAGGAGAGTAGAGTTAAGTCCAGTCCAACCAGGCCAGTCCAGTCCAGCCACACTCAGATAGAGGATGAACTCTCAATAAAAGCTAGAAGCAAGTCCTGTGTCCTGAGTTTCTCTGTGCAGCTGTTTCTCCCGGAGTGGATGGGAGCCGGGGATGCCTGAGGCCTGTTGAGGTGGGTATAGGTAAGCCCTATACATCCTGACCCAAAAAGATAACCCTCACCTGAATAAAAAACCAGTAACAATTTTCCCTTTTCTGTATGTTCATTTTTCTCATTTTTTTCTTCGTTTTTGTTCTCCTTCTTCTTTCAAAACATGATGAAAGTGGAAATTTCTTAACATGATTCTACATGTATAGTCTATATCAGATTGCTTGCTATCTTGGTGAGGTTGGAGGGAAGGGAGTGAGAGAGAAAAACTGTAACTCAAAACCTTACCAAATAGAATTCTGAAAACTATCTTTACATGGAATTAGGAAAAAATAATACCAAATCTTAAAAAAATTAAAAAGCAATTGTCTTGGAACCCTCACCCTACCATATGTGTGTGTGTATATATGTATGTGTATATATGTGTATATATATATACATATATACACATACATATATACATATACACACATATATACATATACACAAACACATATATGTCATACAATGTTCATTTTTTATAATGCATGAAATCTTCATTACCATAAATGCTATGCAGGAAATTAAATCATTAACACTCATTCTTATTTACCTGAACCTTACCTTCCACTGTGTCAGGTCATTGTGTGAAGGTCTTGTACTGTATATTATATTGCTATAATCTTCTTTACCTTAGTCACCCTCTGAAACCCAAGGAAGAGTTTAATAGAACTTCAGTCATGGATTTTGGAAGATGACAACACTAGGGAGGTCTTGCCTTCACCTATGGCACTTGGTTCTTTATGGGAGGTGTACAGTCCTAGAAATTAGGAGAACACACCTGATTGAAATTATATGTCAGTGACATCTGCTTTCTGTATAGTTTGAGATCCTTAAGGGTCTTGGAGTATGGGAGCATAGCAAGGGCAAGTTGACCTTGAGGCTGCATAGATAATGGGACTGACAAACTCAGTGTCTCTAGCCAGCTGCTGCCTTATGCCAAGCAAGCATTCGAACTTGGAAATGATGTATGGCATAATCTTTGGAGGTTGTTCATCATTGTCTTTGATATCCTGAATATGCCAGCTGGATATCAGTCACTTTGGTTTGGGTTCAAGGTGTGAAAAACATACTCCATTGAGAATAAAAAATCTATTGTGCCCTACAGGAAGTAGGAGGGATAAGGGTGGGGGGAAGCGGGAAAATGGTCAGAAGAGAGGGAAAGACTAGTAAGGAAAAATGTAGGTAAAGAAGTTGGGGCATAGGGAGGGAATACTGAGGGAGGCATTCATGAAAAGGAAATCTCTTAAGAAGAGGAAGGGAAAAAGAAGATACAAAAATATAAACAGTAGAGGGAATTTGATGGAGGGAAAGTCACAGATAGTAATCATAACTGTGAATGTGAATGGGATGAACTCTCCCGTAAAACAGAGGCAGATAGCAGAATGGAATAAAAACTACAGTCCTACAATATGTTGTCTACAAGAAGCATGCTTGAAACAAGGGGATACATATAGGGTAAAGGTAAAAGAATGGAGTACAATATAGTATGTTTCAGCTAAAGTAAAAAAAAGCAGGAGTAGCAATTCTTATCTCAGATAAAGCAAAATCAAAATTAGGTCAAATTAAAAGAGATAAGGAAGGAAACTACAACCTGCTAAAAGGCACCATCAAGAATGAAGCAATGGGCACCTAGGTGGTGCAGTGAATAGAGCACCGGCCCTGTAATCAGGGAGGACCTGAGTTCAAACCTGGCCTCAGACACTTAACACAAAACATAGCTGTGTGACCTTGGGCAAGTCACTTAACCCCAACTGCCCTCCAAAAAAAAAAAGAATGAAGCAATATCATTACTTAACATACATGCGCCAAGCAGTATAACATCCAGATTCCTAGAGGAAAAGTCAAGGGAATTAGAGGAAGAAATAGATAGCAAAAGTATACTAGTGGGGGAACCTCAATCTCCCCCTCTCTGAACTTGATAAATCTAACCTCAAAATAAGCAAGAAATAAGTTAAGTAGGCAAATATAATTTTAGAGAGGCTAGACATGAGAGATCTCTGGAGAAAACTGAAGGGGGACAAAAAGGAATGTACCTTCTTGTCAGTGGTATATGGCACATACACAAAAATTGACCGCTTACTAGGGCATAAAAATCTCACAATTCAATGCAGTAAGGCAGAAATGTTAAATGCATAATTCTCAGATCAAAATACAATAAAAGTCATATGTAATAAAGAGCCATGGAAAGATAGACAAAAAACTAATTGGAAACTAAATAATTTAATCCTGAAGAATGAGTGGGTCAAACAGATCAAACAATCAAACAATCAGTAACTACATTCAAGAGAATGACAATAATGAGACATCATACTAAAACTTGTGGAATGAAGCAAAGGCAGTTCTTAGGGGAAGTTTTATATCCCTTAATGCATACATGAATAGATTAGAGAAAATGAGGTCAATAAATTGGACATT
>JAQQSW010006425.1:0-13952 GCA_028646575.1 Pseudocheirus occidentalis | reverse complement strand
ACCCCGATCCAGATCCAGGTCGCTCAACGCAAGAGCCCTTGGCCTCGATGGGTCGTGTCAGTCCCCCTGCTATCTGCAGGCCAAGGGCTCTGAAGCAGTCCAGTGGAAGCCACTGAGGCTCTCAGCCATTCTTGCTGCAACAGCCGCCTCCTGCTGCTTCCTTGCCCTGGGAGCAATTTGGCCAGACTCGCTCTTCTCCGCTCCAGTTAGCAAAATCCACTGACCTTTCTCTTAGCCTTTTTGTCTTCTGGCCTGATAAATGTGGTAACTCTGCCTCCAGTGCAGCTGATCTGCTCTCCTATAGCTGAGGTTCCCTGCCCGATGCCCCAGGGCCTGAGCTGGCTGGGTTTCGGCTGCAGGTCCCAGACTGCTGCGAAGAGCCCCGCCTGCTGCGCTGCCTGTAGCAACAGATGAGCTTTCTGTCTTGTGGAGAGTTTTGGAGCTTGAAAATCTGTTTAGCATCCCATTTTATGAGTTTTTTAGCGTGTTTTTGTGGGAGCTGTGGTGCTTTGCTGCTTCTATGCCGCCATCTTGGCTCTGCCCCTGTTCTTTACTTCTTAAAGGATCATTTAAAAGTTGAATCTATGGAAATATCATGTGCTTTGGTAAAGTGACCCCTGAATATTTAATTCGTATTAATTATTTTGAATGGGATATCCTTTTTTAGTATTGCCATTTGGAATTTGCTGTTGTTTCGAAAGGTTGCTGATTTTACTTGGCTTGTTTTATAGCGTCAAACTTTATTGAGGTTATTTTAATTCTTTTGCTATTTCTCCAGCAGTTTCTATTTAAACTATTCTGTCATTAGTAAATAGTAATAATTTTGTCTCCTTTATATCTATTTTTACACCTTTGTTAAGGTTTAAAGACTTGACTTTTTGATATTGTCAGCACTTCTAGAATTATATCACACAGTAGCCAGGAGATAGGAATCTTGGCTTTGATTTTCTACACTTTTTTGAAAGTGTCCAGCATATCTTAAATTTTCTTTTTTTTTCAATTATATGTACTTTGGAATACCTATGTTTTTCAGTTTATCACTGACCACTACCTCAAAGAAATCCTAAAATTAAAAATTGAGCAATATCTATATTGCATACTATTGCTAGGAATCTATATAAAAGTCACCATAAGTATCCTTGTTCTGCAGCAAGCCAAAATGAAGATGTCCCTCTAATAGCATGAAAAAGAAATTCTTCACATTTTGCATAAGCTTACAAAGTTTCACAAAGTACAGAGACATCATTATACTTTCTTTTTTTAAGTATATCATATATTTTTTTAATTTTTAATAATATTGATTTTTTTATTTCTTATTTACACCAGTCATTTCTACAAGATTTTGAGATACAAATTTTATCCCTAACTTTCCCCTACTCACCACCCCAAAACAGTGATCCCGCTGTATAGCTCTTCCCCCAATCTGCTCTTTCCTGTATCTTCCCCCATTGTCCCTCTTATTTTCCTATAGGGCAGGATGGGTCTCCCTACCCCAGTGCCTATGTATCTTAAATCTCAGTTTCATGTAGTTAATAATAATGTGTGAATGCATATACATATATATGTGTATATATATATATATATGTATACACACATATATATTTATATATTTGTGTGTGTGTATATATGTATACATATATGTGTGTATGTGTGTGTATATACACACATACACACACAAACATATGTATATTTTTTTAACATTCAATTATAGAACTTTAAATTCTTTCCCTTCTTCCCTTGCCACCCACCCCCACTGGAAGGACAAGTAATTCAATACAGGCTGTACATGTGTAATTATGCAGAACATCTCCACAGTGGACATATTGTGAGAGACTTATTATATGTCTCTCCTTCCTATCCAGCCTTCCCCTTGTTCTATTCTCTACCCTGTTGTCCTATACATTACTTACAATAATGCAAAATGATAATTAAGTTTAATTTTGTTGTTTATATGATTAACGAAGGTCAATCTCTTTTCCAAAATTGAACTAAGTTCAAATTTTTATATTAATCAAATTGTGTCATAAAGAATTTTTTTCTATAAATGTGGGATGAGTTGGTCAGGATTAACATGAAGGATTGATTTACCTCCTACTCTAGTTGATGATGGAATAGATTACAATTGGAAAATATTTTGAATAAAATACAAAGATATGGCTTTCCCCTTTATAATATTCATATAACTTTTTACTAAATGGAAGAATTAGGAAAGAAAAGTAAATAAGACCACCCACCAGAAAAACTGTTTTAGTAACAGCACCTTCACTGACATACACCCAGAAGGAGAGTGATCGTATAAGATCTTGGGCTTGGTTCTATGTAAAAGGGTTTTTGTTCTTGCCCCATTTGGAGTTTCAGTAGATGGCTACTGTACAAAGCTACTATTAGCCACCTTGAAGTTCTGTGGAATTGTAATGCAGGTTGGCATTGGCCATGTTTGTAATGATCTGTAATAAGTTTCATTTTCTACTCTGGAGCAGTTGAATTAGAAAAAAAAAATGGTAGCCTGGCAGAAGAGAAAGCCAAATAGGATGAATGTGAGTTCCAAATAAAGAATCCCTTTTCACTTTTTGGGGAGGAAGGACATTTCTCATCATCTTTGAAATCCTTACTGGTAATAAAAACTTCTGTTTAAGATATTCTTACAATATCAGAGCCTGTAAATATTGGAAAATAAATAAAGTCAGTAAAGGGAGCTCTGGGGAGAATTACTACAAAGCTTGCAGATCCCTAACATGACCTGTGCCATAGAGCTGTGTTTTTAATCTTAATGTTAGAACACAGCTCTGAATTTCTGGAGGGAAAGTCTGAGCTGTTCATACTGTTGTTTTCTTTCGATACTGAATTTTGTATTAATCCATTATCTCTGGCACAGGTCAAGTTAGGTATCTGCAAGCTTTCACTAATACCAAAGTGGTCAGATTCAATGAAAGTCTGATTGTTGGCCTCATATACTGACCTGTGCAAGATCTTGTCTTCCAAGACCTTGGGCTTGGGTCTATGTAAAAGGCATTTTTTGTTCTTGCCCCATTTGGAGTATCAATAAATGGCTATTGGACAAAGCTACTATTAGCCAGCTTGAAGTTCTGTGCATTCCTAATGACAGAACTATAGACTTTCCTATCTTCTGGAATTATTGCCATGAGTATTTCTCTGCCAGATACAGAGAAGTCTAAAAGGTAGAACTAAGTCCCTGATCCCTTCCTGAAGTCTGAGTCACACAATTTGTACTTACTTTTCCCCCCTCTAAATTGTGCCTTCGTTAATGCACATCCTAAATCCTGCAGCTTCTGCTTATCATGAACAATTATCTCTAGGCACAGGCCCCTTCCTCAATCAGCCCTGGTTTTTTGATCTGGAAATTGTTAGTGACTGAGCAAGCTTCTTCCCTGGATCATATTCCTAGTGTCCCTAGAACTACTCATTATGATTATTTTTGGGGTTCCCATTCAGGATTAAGTTTGGTATATTTTCTAAATTTACTTGGGGTGTATATGCTCTATTACTTTTGGAGAAAAATTTTTGATAGTGCAAATATTAATTATTCTTTGAATACTTGATAAAATGAACTTGTAATTTTGTCTGGTCCAAATCCCAAAACCATTATCTCTAGGATCCAATATCTCTTCACTGATTATTTATTCATTTTCCCCTTGAAATTTGGTAAGCACTTTATTTTAATTAATATATACTTTTTTGTAGATATATGTAAATTCTATTGTAATGCTTATTTCTTAGGGCATATAATTGTGCAAAGTAAATGCTCATATCTTTTTAAAAATATTCACTCCTTCAAATTGCTATTTGCCATTTTAATTTTCTATTTGTGTTATCAAATAGACAGTTTCTTAATGACATTAGCTTATGTTTTATTGCTCTTGTTAGTATTATAAGAAATTTTAGTTTGCGAATAGTCATAGTTTATAGGCTTTAATTATAGTTTAGTCTTTGTTGACAAATTTATAATGTTATTTTATCTTAAATTCTTTTATTTATCCTTTCTAATTTCCAAGGATTTTCTTTTTAATTTGAGTTATGGTTCTTAGATTATTTTCTAGGTCTTTTAAGTTCATTGTTCAAATAATCTAAGTTTTCTTTTTTCCACTTTTTAAAACAAATATTCATTTGGTTAAAGCAAACCTAGAAATATTTTCCTCTGAGAACTGTCTTTTCTGTGTTACATAAGTTTTGATATGCTATTTTATTATTTTAAACATAATAATTTATTGCTTCTGTGGTTTATTCTTTGAACCACGCATTATATATAACATAATTTCTTTGAGTTCATTTATATAGACATATTTTTCTCATATTTCTCATATTTACTAAGCTTAAAGTATTATCCATTATAAATAATACATTTAATATTTCTGCATTTTTAAAAGAAACTTTTAAACCATTCATTCTTAAATTTCCTTTTTTTCAATTATATGTACTTTGGAATACGTATGTTGTTCAGTTTATCACTGAGCACTACCTGAAAGAAATCCTTAAATTAAAACCCCCAGTAACTTCATATTCAAATTCGAGGGCTCACACATCAATGTGAAACAATACATTGTCAGTCCCAGTGCCATAGAGTAGGCAAACATTGATACTAGTACACCCTATGTACCTAACAGGCTGACTTTAGGTCCAAGATCTGCCATGTGCTTCAGTACAGCACCAAGCAAATAGGTACCCTCCAGCTGCCCTGCCATACCTTGAAATACTTCAGCTTATCCCTGGGCAAATAGGCAATCTGCAAGGACCAGATAGCCACCACTTCAATATATCCTAGGGAATTGCAGAAACAACACATAAGCCTCAGCACATGCCAGACACCACCACTAGGATCCCAGCTTAGCACCAGGTAATTTGACAGGCTGTTAAGATTTCCAGGAACACAAGCAAGCCCACCCCATTCTACATCCTCAGTTCAGGACCAGACAGGAGGACCCTTCTTGGGCCTCAAAGCAACATCAGTGCAGCACTAGGTAAACAGCCAGGGCCTGCAGGCCCTGACATAAAATGTCTTAGTGCCACTTTCATCCGAGGAACAGAGCTCAAATTTGAAAGAAAGGAAAAAAGAAAGATTAGCAAAAAAAAGGGATCTGACCAATTAAAGTTATTATGGTGACAGGGAAGACACAAGACACAATCTCAGTAGAAGACAACAATATCAACAATATCAAAAATCCTTTGGGCAAGACAGAACCAAGATGATGTTAAATAAATGAGGAAGTTGTCTGAGACCTCCTTAGTTTCACTCAAAATAATATTAAGTCAAGTCTCTAAGTAGATTCTAGGGAGACAATGACCACAAAAAGATTAAGTGAACCACATTTTCAGCTTAAAATAATTTAGAAGGGATTCAGGAAAGATATTTCTTGCCTGCTTAAAACAGTAGCACAGCCCAGCACAAACAATGTTCAATCAAGCCAACAGGAGACTCTTAGCCACATCACAGATCAACAACCAAGAATCCTTGGTGTGCCTCAGCAGGTCTGCTGTGAGGCTTCCAGCCCCAGTGCAGAAGGCAAATTATGAGCCCAACAACCCCAGCACAACCGGCATGACTAGGACAGGCCACCACCAGTGCAATGGGCAAGTCACAAGCACCTGAGGCCCAACATAGAAAGTAGGTAACCAGGCACCTGTCCCCTGAAGCTGGAGATAGTGCACCTTATACCCAAGGCCCAGAGTTAAACTTTAAAAATTATTAAAAAGACTAAAAAATGATTTAGAAAAAGGAAAGAGTACTGATCATACAAAGCTTCTATGCCATCATAGAAGATCAAAATGCAAAGTCAGTCAAAGAAAACATCAAAATGTCCACAAATGGAGCCTCAAAAGAGAAGAAGAACTGATCTCAAGCCAAAATGTCCTCTTAGAAGACCTCAAAAAGGATCTTAAAAATCAAGTAAGAAAGGTAGAAGAAAAATTCAAAAAATGTGAATCATGAAGGGAAATTATGAAAAAACCAACAGCTTAGAAAAGAAAACACAAAAACTGAAAGAATAAAATAGCTCCTTAAGCAATATAACTGGTTAAGTTAGGGAAAAATCCAATGAAGAAAACATCTCCTTTAAAATTAGAATTGACCAAATGGGAAAGGAGGCACAAAAGCTAACGGAAGAAAATAATTCCTCAAAAATTAGAACAGGGCAAGTGGAAGTTAATGACTCTATGATACATCAAGAATAAGTCAAACAAAATCAAAAAATGAAAGAAAATAATAAAATGTAAATGCCTCATTGGAAAAGCAACTGACCTGGAAAAAGAAGATCCAAGAGAGATAATTTAGTTATTGGACTACCTGAAATCCATTATCAAAAGAAAGATAATATCCCAGATGATATCATTGAAGAAATGCTCAAGGACAAATGCTCAGATATACTAGAACGAGAGGGTAAAATAATCATTGAAAGATTTTACCAATCACCTCCTGAAAGAGATGCTAAAATGAAAATTTCAAGGAATATCGTAGCCAGATTCCAGAATTATCAGACTAAGGAAAAAATATTAGAAGAAACCAAATAGAAGCAATTCCAATATTAAGGAGACACAGTAAGCACTCCACAGGACTCAGCAGCTTCTACATTTAGTGCTTAAAGGGCTTGGGATGTGTTATTTTAGAAGGAAAGGAACTTAGACTGCAACCAAAAATCAACTACACAGGAAAACTGAGCTTAATGTTTCAGAGGAAAAGATGGGGATTCAATGAAATAGGGGAATTTCAAACTTTCCTGATTAAAAAAAACCAGTGCTGAACAGAACATTTTATTTTCAAGTACAAGACTCAATAGAAGCATAAAAAGGCAAGTAGGAAAGAAAAACAACAAAAAAATTAATTTAGTAAGATTTAAACAGCTTTCCCTAAATGGGAAGATGGCGCTTGTAACTCTTGAGAACTGTATCTCTGTAATGGCAGTCAGAAGGGAATATATGAGTCTAGAGGTCATGCGTATAGACTGATTTTGAAGTGATAATATTAAAAAAAATTAAGGGTGAATAAATGCTTGTACTTTAAGAAAAGGAATGGGAGAAGGAGAACAGGGTGATTTATATCACGTGAAGAGTTGCAAAAGACTTATTACAGTAGACGGAAAGAAGGGAGGGGATGACCATTGTTTTAATCTTGCTCTCATCAGGTTTGGCTCAAAGAAGGAATAGCGTATGCATTCAGTTGAGTATAGAAATTTACCTTATCTTATAGGGAACCAGAAAGGGGCAAAACTAATCCTAGATTATATTATGGGTATTGAAATTTGCCTGTGGATTCAGATATTCATTATATAGATGCATGCCTTATCAACTTCCCAACTTCTCTGAATAGATTTGATGCTGAAGAGACTAGAAATTGGAACCTAGTTATGCAAGATTTTCCATTCATTACAATGTTATATAAATAGCTGGAAGCAATAATAGCTCCCATTTATATAATACTTTGAGTACTGGCCAAGAGTGCTCCAGTCATTCTGATCACGTAAAATCTCTTCTGCCTGTTGCCAAAGTATATGAAGATTTGGTGAACCTACTTCAGGAAATTGTCATTCTGTGTAACTGAGTAACTCTGACCCTGTTTGAAAGCCTGTGTAGGTATTCTAACTATTACCTATCAGTTTATTGATGGGATAATGGTGATGAATGACTTCAGTTTTCTCCTGATCTAAAGCTGAGTGAATACAAAAGACTTGAGTGGAGGAATATAACCACTGTCTTCCCTGATAATGATTTTTTTAAAACATCTTCATGCTGCTGGTTGAGAAAGTCCTCTGCTTCCCGTAGTTGCTATGTATCCATGAACAATAGTGTTTTTTTCCTTTCTCTTTGTTTTAGTTGTTCTTTGATCATAAATGATTGAGTACTGGAGAAAAAATAACCCTGAGTTTCAAAATTTCAGAGTAGTAACCACACATCTTTCTATTGTCATTCATAGCAGAGTCTGCTATAGTTACAGTGGTCAAGCCTGAGGACCTAGAGTAGCCCTGAGAATCAAGTAGCATCCTCCACTTAAACAAAGAATTGATTCAGCAACTGACACATTGTGTACTATACGGAAGGTAATAACTCATCCATCAACTTTTCTGCATACAAAACTGAATTTGGTTGGAGGAAAAGTTTATAGAAACAACATTAAGTTTGATCCCACTTTTTCCTCTTCAGGTGAAAATGTGCCCCAATTGTGGGGCGGGGGAGGGTTGAGACACGAAGGGGAATAACAATTTTTATTTCCACCTTTGCAATTTTTTTCAGTAAATATCAATTTGTAAAAACCAATGATTATTAAATGAATATTAATTCTATTGAGAAGATGTAATGGGAATCTGAAGCTCTTTCCTGCCCCCAGCCCCTTTGCTTAAGTGGCTCAAAGAATGTTCCCGTGGAGCCTGTGGTGAGAAGCTTGTTTTTCTAGGGGAAGTGGCCACACCTTGTTGCTTTGTAATTGGACAGTGGGTCAAGAGGGCTGACCCAGGGGAAGCCTATGTATCCGCCCTGATGTGAGGTTTTGCTTTGGGGCTCACTTTGAGAGGAGTTATGTGATTTGACCAGAAGAGACTTTGGGAAGCCATTGAACCCCCCGGCTTTGAAAAACCCAGATGTTTATTCTTCCCTCTCTGATAACTTTAATAGGGAATGAAAGTGATAGTCAGATGGTTGGAACCCCATCTGCTGATGTGTTTCTTGCTCTGCTTGTAACTTGTGTTTGTAACTTGGGTTTGTATTCTCTGGAGTTCAGGGTGCTGACTTTTCCCCCTGAACTAGGTAAATGAAATGTTTGTTTGATTAAAAAATGATTGTTTACCCATTTTGAGTTGCTATCCTTTAGAAAAGCAGATCTAAGGACCTGTGCTAGCTGCTGCCCTGGGTATGCTAGGGTGCTTGCTGATACAGAAGATATGCACATTTCAATAGGATATTGAGAGTGCCAATACCTGGTTAGATGATATTAAGCAAATGTCTACTGACTGTAAAATATTGAGAGGAGCACAGTAGATCATCATTCATTAGTAAAATCTCCACAAACTCTTAGGTATATCTTATAGAACTCTTTAAATGTGTTACACCCCTTACTGCCAAGAATCAATCCTTCATGTTAGACTATACAACTATTAGTAGTCCTAAAGGGTTGATGTGAAAAACTGAGAATCAGCAATTTTAAGTCATTAAATGAATTATCCATACTTGCAGAATTGGAAATTGCTAGATCGTCTGACCTTAAGTTCAGCACTTTTACTATATGACCCTCCTAAGAGTTTGACTGTGTAGAATGTTGATCAGTACATGAAAGGGCTTCATTGTAAAGGATTAGATGGGATCATTTTAATTTATACAATGAGATTCAAACATATGTAACCTGGGACTAGAAATTCAATTTTTTAAGATGTTATTTAACAAATACACATGCACACACATAATCAATCACTTTAATAACTTCTACTGGCATTTTTTTGTAGCTTAAAGAATTTATAACAACACAAGGAAGGATGGATGTTGTTAAATTTTCTATAGAAATGTAGCTATTATAATTTGCATAAAAGAATAAATATACAGACTAAGACAAGTTTGCAAATTATGGGGAATCAGTATAGTTTGGTCCTTTTCCACAACTACTCCAGTAATTATGCAAGCAGAGCAATGAGCTTAGTAGTGATTGGGAATTTTTTTTTAAAGCAATTAAAATAGGTCATCCTTCCATGCCAGTATCACAAAACTCGTGTAAAGGGACAAGAGAAAAACATGTGTAGATCAGGACCTTAGGATCAGTAACCAGAACTCGGGTCAACAGCATAGGGATGTCCGAAACTGATCATAAACACCACCCTAAGTCAGTACAGGGGAAGGACAATGCTGCAGATTGAGCCATATGCTCAAAACATTAGTAAGGAGTCCCCCTAGAAAGACTGGAATAGACTATCGGTGAGGGAGTACTGACTATATCAGGCATTGAAAAGTTAAAAGTCAAACATCTATATGTCTTCTACATTTATCTCTTGGAAACCAAGGGATGTAAATACTGTCTCCTGATAGGAAGCTAACTTTTAAATATTAATTCTCTCTTGGCCTAACTAAGCTATTTTATGTGCAGCAGAAATGTAAGTTATCATTGTGCCCATACTTGAAATATCAACATCTTGGTAGCACATTACTGCTCTTGCCCTCAAATGACATAACACTCAAGGAGGTATCAGTCTAAGATTTCATTAGAAGATCCATAATCTCAGAGAAAAATGCCACGAGTTATTTAAAATAACAACGATAACAACAAAGTAGATAAAAAAAATCAGGCATCAAGGAAGGATGCCTATCGTCACTATTATTATTATTCAACATTGTACTAGAAATATTAACTATAACAATAAAGGAATTAAATAAATTGAATGAATTACTTAAAAATGAAAAGATAACACCATCATACTTTCCAGGTAATATTAAGTTATACTTAACCAATCCTAGAGAATAAACCAAAAAATTAATTGAAATAACTAAAAATTTAGCAAAGTTGCAGGAAATAATATACAGTATAAATTATCAGTATTTCTAGATATTACAAAGTTCAGCAGGAAAAGATAGAAAGAGATATAACTTTTAAAATAACTGTAGACAATATGCAATAATTGGGAGTCTTCCTGTGGACAGAGCCAGGAACATTATAAACACAATTATAAAATACCACATAAATAAACTCAGAGCTAAACACTTGTCAAAAATTTCAATTGGTCATAGGAATGCCAGAGCAATATACTAGGGAGGACAATTCTACCTAAATTAATTTATTGATTCAGAGCCTTACCAATCAAATTGCCAAAAATATTTTATAGTACTAGACAAAAGTCATAATATAATTCATCTGGATAAACAAAAGTGCAAAAATATGAAGGGAATTAATAAAAACTGTGTGCGTGTATGTATATATGTATATATGTGTGTATATATATACATATATATATGATGATGACCAACCTTACCAGATCGTAAACTGTACTAGAATGTGATACTGAATTAAAAGAGAGTGGTAGATAAAATGAATGGATTAAATATACAAAAGTAATCTAATGTTTGATAAATCCAAAGATCTTATCCATTGAGATAAAACTTAATAAGTTAGAAAAACTACTGGAAAAATTTGAAAATAGGATAGCAGAAACTAGGTATGGGCCAACATTTTACACTGCATGCCAAGATAAGATCAAAACTCAAACACAATTTAAATATAAAGGGTGATACCATATGCACATTAGGAGAGAAAGTCATAGTTGTGTCTCATATTTCTAGAGAATGGAAGAATGTATGATGAAACAAGAGATATTAAGTTTTATGAAATGTAAAATGGACAATTCAGATTATATTAAATTAGAATAGCTTTCACAAAACAAATCCAATGCAAACAAGAGTAGGAGAACAGAAAGCCAGAAAACAAATTTTATAGCAAACGTCTCTGATAAAGGCCTCATTTCTCAAATAGAGAATTGATTCAAATTTGTAGAAATACAAGTCATTCCCCAATTGATAGTTTTAAATATGAACAAGAAGTTTACAGAAAAAGAAATCAAAGCTATCTATAATCACATTACAATGCTCCAAATAACTACTGATTAGAAAATGCAAATTAAAACAACTCTGAAGTACCACCAAACATGTATAAATATTGCTAACATGACTGAAATGGAAAATAATAACTATTGGTGAGGATATGGAAAAAATTGGGAAAATAATGAGTTGTTGGTGGAATTGTGAACTGATACAACCATTTTTGAGAGCAATTTGGAACAATGTCAAAAGGATTACAGAATTACAACTACCCTTTGAGCCAATTACCACTCCTATATCTATATATAAAGAGATTTTTTGTTTCAAAAGGTGGGGTAGGAAAAGGACAGGGCGGAAAAAGGCTAAAACTATATGAGCTCACCCCAATACCACCTCAAATACCTATAAAATATTACCCTAAAGAAAATTTAGAGTTCCAGACTCCACAAAAATGATGGAGTAACAAAGCTCCTACTGAAGGCAGCCCAGAAGGTGGTCATCACAGTACTCTGGAAGCATAGCCCAGCATCATACAGTTTCAGCACCAGGGAGTGCAGGAGAAGATTCGGCTGTGGCATTCAGGAGAGTATATCACCAACAGTGGTGGTGATTTCCAGACTCACCAACCCACAAGAACCAAGGACAAAGGGAAAAGGGCAGCGGAATGTAGCTAAATTTGGGGAAGAGGGTCCAGCCAAACTGCCTCCAGAGCTAGCAGCAGTCCTAAGTGGTGTCCCTACAGCAGCCTCCATGTGGCCGCTTCAGAAGCTCCTAGCCTACAGATTGCAGGGGGGCCAAGTGATAATTCAAAAGCTAAGGGCTATTTCCAAGAGCTGTCTTGGGTAGTGGTCTCAAGGTACCTTTTCAGTGAGCCAAAGATGATGAGGACTGCAAAAAATGGCTGCCTTCGAATAGCTCTAGTAGCTGCGAAAACCCCAGCAATTTGGAAGAGAGCTCTCCAGTTGGAGAGCAGAGATTTATAACTAAGCCCAAAAGTGACATAATTGACTGGCAACATAAGCAGGCAAAGGAAGCAAAGCAAGTCCAGCAATTCAACTTTAGATTCCTTTTTGGGGGACAAAAAGGACAAAAGCATGGAATGGGAGTAAGAAAATACAGTCAAAACTCCCACACCTAAAGCTTCCAAGAAAACGCAAACAGGATAGAGGCTACAGAGGAGCTTAAAATGGAATTTGATAATCTAATAAGAGCAGTGGAAGAAAAATTGGGAAGAGAAATGAGAATGATGCAAGAAAATCATGATAAAAGAGTCAGCAAACTGGTGAAAATAACCTTAAAAATAGCGTAACTCAAATGGCAAAGGAGGCTGAAAAAGCCAATGAGGAGAAGAATGCCTTAAAAAGTCAAATTTGCAAGATGTAAAAAGCATCTCAGAGGCTTTATTAGGAAATTAATTCCTTCAGAATTAGAGTGGACCAAATGGAAACAAATGATTTTATCAGAAATCAAGATACTATTAAATAGATCCAAACAACTGAAAAAATAGAAGGAAAGGCGAAATATCTCATTGCAAAAACCACTGACCTGAAAAATAGATCCAGGAGAGAGAATTTAAAAATTTGTGGACTACCTGAAAGCCATGATTAAAAAAAAACATAGAAAACATCCTTCAAGAAATTTTAAGGTAAATTGCCCAGATACTTTAGAACAAGAGGGCAAAATAGAACTTGATAGAATTCACTGATCTCCTCTTGAAAAAGATCCCCAGGGGAGGAGCAAAGATGGTGGCATAGAAGCAGGAAAGCACCACAGCTCCCACACAAACATGCTAAAAAACTCATAAAATGGGACTCTAAAACAGATTTTCAAGCTCCAAAACTCTCCACAAGACAGAAAGCACATCTGTTGCTACAGGCAGCGTAGCAGGCGGGGCTCTTCACACCAGTCTGGGACGCACTGCCGAAACCCCAGCCGGCTCAGGCCCTGTGGTATCAGACAGGGAGCCACGGCTATAGGAGAGCTGAGCAGCTGCACTGGAGGCACAGTTACCACATCTATCAGGCCAGAAGGAAAAAAGGCTAAGAGAAAGGTCAGTGGATTTTGCTAACGCGGAAGAAGAGCGGGTCCAGCCAAACTGCTACCAGGGCAAGGAAGCAGTGGGAGGCGGCCAAAACAGCAGGAACATCTGAGAGGCACAGCGGCCTCCACTGGGCTGCTTCAGAGCCCTCGGCCTGCAGATAGCAGGGGGGCTGACACGATCCATCCGGGCCAAGGGCTCTTGCGTTGAGTGGCCAGGATCTGGATTGTGGTCTTGAGTGGTGGTGCTGCGGTGCGCTTTCAGTGAGCCAAGGCTTGGAGGTGGGGCTGCAGCACCCCACTAAGAGCTCCGGCAACTGTGAGGTCCCCAGCGATTTGGGACAGAGCTTTTCCCCTCCAGGAAGCAGAGTTCCACAGAGCTAAAAAAAACAAGCAATTAA
>JAQQSW010006424.1:0-13952 GCA_028646575.1 Pseudocheirus occidentalis | reverse complement strand
CTTGTCCTCCTAAAGTTTGGGGGGCAAAAGCCTGGTTGGAGTCAAGATCTCAGACAAGAGTCTTTTAAAGTGTATATCCCAGGGCGACAGCCTTTTTAGGCTGCAGACACCTGGGGGGACACATCAAAATCTCTGAGTCCTGACCTCCGTTTCTGAGGCTCGGCTCAGATGGATGGATGGATTTGTGGATGGATGGATGCATGGGTGGGTGGGAGGGTGGGTGGATGGATGGAGGGAGGGAGGGAGGAAAAGAGGGAGGGAAAGAGGGATGGCGGGATAGATGCATGAATTGAGGGATGGATGCATGGATGGAAGGAGGGATGGTTGAATTGTTGGATGGATGGATGGATGGATGGATGGATGGATGGATGGATGGATGGATGGATGATGTGGGTGAAAAGGATTTATCAAGTGCCCAGCACTGTCTTATGAGCTGGGAATACAAACAGAAAAGATGAGACAGGCTGTGCCCCCCAAAAGGTCACACTCTAATTGAGGGAAACAAGACGGTCCAAGTGCAGGCTGGATGGGGAGACCTGAAGCCTTGGGGAGGATGGCGAGGTTGGAGGGCAGATTTGATGGCCAGGGCCAAGGCCTGGCTGGCTTAGCAGCAGGGCAACTGGGAAGGCCCAGAGGACTTTGGTGAGGTCTGGTGGTCCTCCATCTTACTGGAGGGTTTCTAATTGGTGACACCTGTAACCTCTGTTCTTCCTGATGGCATCTGGCCCTCCCAAATTGGGGGAGGAACAAAGGAAAAGGAAGGGAAAACAGAGCCCCCTCCCATGGCACTTCCCCCAGTGGTCTGTCCTGATGGGATCTTGGGGGGGGGCCCTCAGGGCAGCAGCAGGGACAGTTGGAGAATTCTGGCTGTGCATCAAGGGAAACAGCCCACTCCCAGCTCCTCCTAGGAAGGAAATTGGGACAGATGAGGGACATTTCCTGCTGAGGCAGAAAGAACGCTGGATCTGGGGCAGGAGCACTAGGGTTTAGTCTTGGTCCTCCTGCTAAGGGTGTAATTGGCCAAATCCCCTCCTTTCTTTGACCCTCATTTCCTCCTCTTTAAAAGGGGGAGGGAGCTGATGCTTAAGGGCCATCCCAGGCCCCCTTCTCACAGAAGACACGTAACCTTCAGGTCGGCCAAGGGCACCAGATTCCTGTAGGGGATTCCATCAGTGGGACCCTTGGTCTGTGACAAGTCAAGCTCTCTGTGCTGCCTCAGGGGCTGATGTCCTGGGATAACAGGAGACAGGAGACAACCCTTCTAGAATGCATAGCTTTCCAAAAACTCTAGGTAGAGTGAAGAGGCTTCCTGGGCAAAAAAATAGGTCTGGTCTCGGTCGAAATGGGGAGAGACACACAGAGACAGGGGGAGGCCTACTTATTTTCTAGCTGTCCCTGGGCACCAGCGGGCATGACCCTGGTCCCCGGGGTTTGTTCAGAATTGGTTCACGGTAAATACATAACACTAGTCAGCATGCTAAAGGGGCCGGAATTGAGGCTGCTCTCCACTGCAAAAGCCTTCAAGGAAATGCCGTGACAGCCAGAGCGAGGCCAATCCCAGATTTAGCTGATCAGGAGGCACAGTTTGGGGGAGTATTTTTAGCTCCGGGATTATTTCTTCTCAGTGACAGATAACAGTTCTGACGCTGGGCCATTAAGGAACCAAAAAGCTGCGCCCTTGACCATTTGTTCTCCCCCCCTTCTCTACCCTGCTCTATGGGCCCCCTCTTCTCTGTCCCTCCTCTCTGCCCCTTCCTTCCCTCCTCTAATTTCTCCCTCTCTTTCCCTCTCCGTCTCTCCTCCCACCTCTCTTTCTCCCTCTCTCTCTCTCCTCTCCCCTCCTACTGCCTTCTCTCGCTCCCCCTTCTCGTCCTTTCTGCCTCTCTCTGCTCTCTGCTCCTCTCCTCCTCCCCCCATCTCTCCCATCTCTGCTCTCACACATGCCCTGCAGAGGCTGCTGGGACTTGAGTCCTCTGCAGATTCTCCTCCCCAGGATCTGGGTTGGCCAGAGGGGAGGCTGTGCTGGTGCACGTTCCCATTTGTCTCCGGGAGGAGAACGCCCAAATGCTGACTGCGTGCCAGATGGGGCTGAGATTGGGCCCAGGCACCCCACCTCTCAGAGATTAGAAGACAGGGAGCCCAGCCCTGTGTCACGTGGGGGCAAGCAGCAGATGCGCACAGTGGGTCTCCCTGGAAAAGGCATTGAATTGCATTCTAGGTTAAATGTTCAGTTACAGGCTCAGGGCTAATGAAAGGTCTCACACTGGGACTGGAGGTAACTAGCTGTGTGACCCTGGCCAAGTGCTTTCCCCCTCCGAGGCCAGAGTGCCCTCATCCTTAAGATTTCCTGTGAAGTCCCTACCCAGGCAGGCAAGCAGGCAGAATGTCCTCAGAGGAATCTCTGTTTACAGACTTTGGTCCCCATGTCTTCCTCAGAAGGTAACGGGAACTCTCTTCAGGAGGGACTTCCTACTGCCAGGCACACTCAGGGGATGAGGGAAGATCCAGACTGAAGGTCCCTGAGAGGGCACTTCTGAGGACCCCGACCCAGAAATTCAGTCCCTTCAGGACTCTTCTGGCTGGGCATGACATCTATCCTTTGAAGATGCCCTAGGCCTAGAGACCAAAGGGACCTCCTGGTAGGCTGTCCAGGCTAGTGCTCTCTTTTTACAGGTGAGGAGACTGAGGCCCAGGGAGGCTCGGAGATTCGCCCAGAGTCCCCAGGCCGTGAGTGCCAGAGGAGGGCTTCAGACCCTCTTACCCCAGTCAGCCCATGTGCTCCTGTCACCTGCTTTGAGACAGTGCCCCTCCGTGCCTCAGTGAGGCCTTTCCGAGCGAGCGTTAGTCCCAGGCACCTGGCCACCCTGCCCTCTCACTTCGCAGGACTGCTCCCAATGTCAGGTCACCTACTGCCACCTCCTGGTACACTGGGCGAAAGGCCCGGGCTCTCAAGTGCCAGGTTCAGTCTGGCGTGTTTGTGGAGGAATTCGGTTTGTGGGGAAGCTCCTGGGCTTCCGGGCCCCCCATTCGCTTCTGTTGGGGGAATGGAGGAGCAAATGCTGCTGCTGCCTTGTGCCTCGGCTGAGCAAGGTGTGCAGCAGGGAGAAAGGGGAGTTTTTCCATTTTGGCTACAAGAGATGATGGTGTTTTGAGGAGGCGGGCAAGCAGTGGGCCAATGAAGAGGCCGCCGCCAAGCGCCGTGGGCTGGATCAGCGCATCGCACCATGAAGGGCACCAGCAGCTGCGATCGTGGCGCCATCAGCCATTCTGAAGCAGACTCTAAGAGTGCCAGGCCGGCCCCGCCGTCCGGGCCGTCCTCCAAGTGAGCAAGCATTGTCCTAGGGACTTTGGGCCGCCGTTGGACGCATCCAAAAGCGTCTTCCAATCACTGTAGGTTTTCAAGACCCTTCCCTGCCAGAGGCAGACAGCACGCAGCTTTCAGGAAGGAGCGAGTGCCCAAGGGGCTTGAGGGCCCCAGTGGGAAGGACCCCTGGTGAAGCGGAGCAGCTGATGTGGGGGCCTCCTGCCATTGGCCTCCCTGGGGGCAGCCAATGCGCAGAGCGCTGGGCCTGGAGTCCGGCCTCGGAGGCTCGCTAGCTCCGTGACCCAGCAAGTCAGGAAGCCTCACCTGTAAGATGGAAGCAAAGATAGTACCGCGCCGCCCCGCCCCGCCCCACGCCCCCCGTGACGATTGAATAAGAAGACGTTTGTGAAGCACTTTGCAAGCCCTTGGGACCCCGGGTCTGGCCATTCGACTCTTACCAGCTCCGCTCCACCTTTTCTGGCCGGTTTTCAGCTGTGTCCTTGTGAACCGCAGCAGTGTTGGCTGGCAGGTTCCTCCAGGGCCTTTTGCTCAGTGAGGCGATAGCCCCGTGTTTGTCCCCCCGTTCTACAGAGGGCTAGTGACTTGTACAAAGTCACCTTCTAGGGAGTAGCAGAGCCTACCCCGCTCTGAACCAGGACTTTGCGTTTTGCAGACAACCTCCCTGCAGGGGAAGGTAGAAACCCATTTTTTAAAAATCCTAACAGGCAGCCCAGAGGCGATAGATGTGGAGCTAGAAGGGCCCTGAGAGGCCGCTGAGCCCGGCCCCTTCGATTTTACGGACGAGGGCACTCACTGCTCCAATCCACACCCGAAGAGGCACCTCTGCCCTTACAAGAGACGGGACCATTCGCGGGTTAATCTGAGCAGGCTACTGGCAGTGATCTGGCTGTCTGAACTTGGAGACCACCAAGGATGGGGAGCTCACTACCTTCCCGGAAGCTCTCATTGATAGGAAGTTTCTCCTCATTGTGAGCCTAAATGTGCCCCTTTATAACGTTCTTCACTGCCCGGGCTCTACCGCTCTGCCCTCTGGGGCTGAGTGGAACAAGTCCACTTTTGACTTTTCTTATCCTTTAGATATCTGAACGTAGCTCCCACTTCCTCCCTGAATCTTCTCTTCTCCAGTTTAACCACCCCTGGTTCCTTTAAATGATCCGGTGCTAGCATTTATTAGGCACCTGCTGAGTTCTAGGCACCAGAAGACTGGTGCACTGGTGATAGGGCAAAATCACTCTGCTCACAAGGAGCTTACTTTTAAAAACTGTATTTATGTCATGTTTTACTCCCCCCCCCAATTACATGTAAAAACTATTTTAACATCCATTTTTTTAAATGTTAGGCTCCAGATTGTCTCCTTCCTTCCCCTCCCCAAGCTCACATTCTAAAGGGGAAGACAGCGTCTGAGTCCTGTGTATACACAAGACATATGAGGTGCAAAGGGTTGGATCTCAGAAGGAGGGGGGATGGAGGAGGGTGGGCTGCCGGTCAGTGCGTGCCCCCCCCACCCCCTGGCCTGCTCCCGCCACTGAGGGGGCATGACCAGGCTTGCTCTGCCTTGCAGCTCAATGCCATGGCCAACCGTGCAGCAGGCAAAGGCTATGAGAACGAGGACAACTATGCCAACATCAAGTTTCAGTTTATTGGCATTGAGAATATCCATGTCATGAGGAGCAGCCTGCAGAAAATGCTGGAAGGTGAGTGAGCCCCCGTCCCCTCCTCTTCCCAAGCCTAGGGCCCTCCGGTGACTTTCGATGCCCACAGACCCCCCCAGGGCTGGGATGCCCAGAGATACCTGTGAACATAGGGCACCTGCCTCGTCCCTTAGGGGCAACTTGATGGCCATGCCAACCTGCAGACCCATCAGAACCCACTGCAGTCAGGCCTCCCCAATCATCTCGCCATTTGTCTTCCCGCTGGACTTTGGTGACTGAGGAGCAGAGAGAGTGGCTGACACTTTGAGCAGGTGTCTCACTTAAATCTAATTCACGTGTAAATCAAGATGTGACCCATGATGTCACTTGTCCTCTTTAAGAACCAAGTTTGAATAATAACATCCAAGTACATTAAGACCATTAACTTATTAGAAGAAAGATCAAAACTAGTGTGAGGATAGACAAAAGAATGAGGGGGAAGATTCGGAAGGCAGCTGAAGCACCTCAGACCTGGTGTGTTCGAACAGCAGCCTGATGAGAAAAACTAGGTCATTTTACAGAGATGTTTAAACAATGTGGTTCAGGTGTCATTACAAGGAAACCAAATGAGCCTCAGAAGTGCCTCAGACAGCAAACTCTCAGCTTGCTTGTCAGTCAGAAAGAGGTAGCGGTCATAGGCAACACCAGTTTACAACATAAACTCTTTTGTAAAATATTGCAAAGGGTTTTAGCACATCAGGAACACAATCTCATAAAAATGGAAATAATCAGCAGAAGGTAAAACCAATTTAAAGAGAGCCGGGGGAGACATTCAATAAGTAAGTCATTCTAAGGGTGTTTGAAGGTAAATATGTGAAAAGGACAACAAACAGAAAAAAAATGGAAAAGATCTGCAGGGGCGGCTAGGTGGCACAGTGAATAGAGCACCCGCCCTGGAGTCAGGAGTACCTGAGTTCAAATCCAGCCTCAGACACTTAACACAAAAAACTAGCCGTGTGACCTTGGGCAAGTCACTTAACCCCAACTGCCCTCCAAAAAGCAAAAAAAAAAAAAAAAAGATCTGCAAACAGAGTTCACTGTCAGTAGAGTTGCCATACTTGGATGTGAACATCACAGTTCCATGTGTGTTTTTTGAGGAGACAGAAATGGTGATAGGAAAGAAGACAGATGAGAAAAATAGCAAGATTAGAACAAAATATACATGGACAAACTCTGTGGTGGAAGGGACCCAAGTGGGAAGGCATTGAAGGTTTAATTCATAAGGTATTTGAAGGAGGGAAAAATAGCAAGAGCATGGAGGGGTGGAATTGGATTTTCTTAGAGACAGAGACCAAGACAGAGACTGAGACAGAAAGAGTATTGTCAGTTCATCCACTACTACCTTGTGTGCCAGTATGATGGCTGCTGTGGGTACTGAGTGCTAGCATATCATAGCAGACTCAACCATGCCAGCTTCTTCCCCCTTTTCTTCTATGGTAGAGAAGAGCAGGCTGACATGATTAGTTACTTAATTAAGGGAGGTATAATGTATTGTTTGGCCAATAGCTGGTGCTCCAGCTACCCTGGCTGATTCTCAGGTTCAGCAGAAACCTAGTGACATCATCTGGAATTTGCCCCCAAATTTACCAAACATATGAAATCCCTCTCATATTTGGCCCCACCAAGCCCCTATTACTCTCAAACATACCCACTCAATTTATAAGATTCATCAATAACTCTTAAGAGTTATGAGATTTTTTAAAAATTAAATTTTATTATATTTTCAGATCTGTATTCTCTCTCTTGCCTCTCCACCCTCCATCCCCAACTGAGAAACCAAGAAAAACAAAATCTCCTTCACATCTTATTAACAAATTTCCACATTGGCCACCTGTACCCCTCTCCCCCTCTTTCCAACACCCTTTTATGCAGAATGTAAGTCTCTTGAGGGCAGGGACTATCCTGCTTACTGACTTTGTATCCCCAGTACTTAGTGCAGTGTCTGGTAGGGGTAAGTGCTTCCAAAATGCTTGTCCCACCCCCTCCTAAACACAGGTAGGAGGCACCGTGCATGAAACTCGGGGTCTGGAGTCATGTTGAACCAGGTTCAAATCTTGCCTCATGTACTCGCTAGCTGGGTGTTCCTGGGAAAGTCACTTTGTCTGCCTGCCTTTGCTTCCACATCTATGAAATGGGGATAAGAAGAGGACCTACTTCCCAGGGTTGTTGTGGGGCTTAAATGAGTTAACATGTAAATCTTGATTGCTATATAAATGCTAGCTGTATTGTTATTACTACTGGGGCTATTGTTGTCTGTGATGAGACCCTCCAAGTGCTCCTGATTTCGGGTGAGATTGTGATGACTGCCCCCCCCCTCCAAAGGGCGGATCATCCACAGATCCAGGAAAAACCTGTGGGTGAAGCTGATGAATGCAGCTGATCTGACGTCCCCAGAGCTGGTCTGGGACAAATGACTCAGAGAGACCAGGACTGAGCCCATGAATTACATGGGGCAGAGGAAGTGAGCCGGCTGCCCTTGGGCGTTCCCCAGATTTTCTTCACAGCACTCAGTCTCCTGTCTTGTTCGTGCCAGTCCGCTCCAGTGCTGTGATACTAAAGATGCTGGGTCTTCAGAGGCCCGATCCAGCTCCATCATTTTTCTTGTATTACTTTGTGCTGTTTTATTTAACCTTCTGCCATCTTCCTCAAGCCTTGGCCAAGAGTTTATGGTGTATACCAGCATTGCCTGTGGTTGCCCCATCGCTCAGCTTGGCTAACATGGTTCTTGGCTCTTTTCCGGTCCTTGTGAATATTGCTTTACATTATTTAAACTGTTGTAAGAAATAGTGCTAGCCTGTGTTAATGTTTGTTCCTTTATCCATTTTCCATCCTTCGGGATCATTTTAAGAAAAAGTCAAGGTACAGTAGCTTTGATTTCATTTCTTTGTCCTTGTCACATGTATCATAATTTGGTATCCATTTTGACTTTTCTCTGGCCACTCCACGGCCCAGCCATGCTCAGGGCATCTGACCCGGGAGTAGTTCCTATAATCCCTTAACCAATCATTTATTGTCTAGTGTCTAAGCCATTTCATTTTCTGTGGCTCAGTGTTTGGAACTGCCCCTGTTGTCCTTCATCTTGAAGAAAGTATTAATGATATTTAAATGTTAGATTATTTACAAACCTCTGACTTCTTTGCTGAAGCACTTTTTCCAATGTATTTTTCACCATTTTCTGTTATCCCATCGTAGCATCAGAGTCCTCAAGGAGAGAAGTGCATGTAATATAATCTGGAGGGTCTACTTAATGAATTCTTTATAGAAGTTCTCTAGCTCCTCATCTTGGGTGAGCTATATTGGTGCCTACAGGCCAGGTGGCCTCATCATGGCCTTCTGGCTCCTCCTTCTCATGAGATGACTCGTGTCCCCAGAATTGCTCTTCTTTGTTGACCCATGAAAACCTCCTCTACCACTTTCTGTGCTTTTTAGTTCAAGGAGAACCTGTGAGTTAGCTGCCACTTGCTCTGGTCTGGTGTTAATGTAGGAAAAAAAGGGCCAACAGTTAATATTCCATGCGTCCGGAATATTCCAGCGTCCACTTGCTGGTCATTGTACCAATATCTTGTGTTGAGTCAGGTAACGGTTAATATTTATAGCTGATCTACAAATTGTGGGGTGGTTCTTGCCCCCAGCTCCCTCCCCTTCCTTCCACTTGGCCACCAGAGTGAGGACCATCTGCTCTTGTCTTGGTCTCCTGGTCTGCCAAGGCCAGTGACTTGACCAACCAGGGTCTTGCTTGCTTATAGCCAGGTTCTGAGTCCTTCATTGGGCTCCTCTCAGCCCTGAGCAACCTGTCTTCTGGAGGCCAAGTGGAAGGAAGGTAATGGGGCTGAGAGCAATGATGATCACATGATTTTAGGTCAGCTGTAAATATGGGGACTCAATAACCTAGGCCCAGCTCTCCAGCCTAGGAGAATCAGCCCTTTCTGAGCAGAGCCTTAAATAGTGGAGCTCTGTCTCACTCCTGGCTATGATGGGACATTGGGGAATGACCTTGGCCAAGCTCATTTGGGTTTTAGTTACTAGAAAATCCTCACCTGTATCTAGTGGGTCTGGTGTCCAGACCCATCTTTGGTCTCTGGGGGAGGGCTGGTTGTGTTGGGACTTCTTTACCACTCCCTCCCCTCTCCCCTCTCCCTCCATCCCCTCCAAAACACCTTTCCAAGAAAGTGAAGCCATTGTGAGTTGGAGAAAAAACAACAGAGTCAGGTTGTCATAAGTTATGGTGGTGGAGGCAGAGTCAGCAGAGAAGAAGGTCCTGCACGACCTTCATGGAACCTCCAGAAAAGAGCATTTTCAGAACGGCCTATTGGAATAATGCTGAGGGTCTGGGCTGGACCCGTGGTTTCACTGGGAGGACAGGCTCCCAGTCAGTACAGGCTGGTGCTTTCTATGACATTTATAGGCTTAGGGAAGCTGAAGGAAGTGGGCCATAACCAAGAGCCCCAAGCTGATGTCTCTGCTCTCAGGGCCTTCCTGATTCCCTGAGGGGATAAAGCTGATAGGCTTGACCCTTGGGTCAGACCAGAGATCCCTGGGCAAGTCAAGAGATGTGTGGATCCCACAGACTCTTCAGCCCACCTCAGAAGGGCCCCAGGCCCCCAGTTAGCCTAGTATGGACCCCCTCCCCTTTGTCCCAAGTTCTGATCTGTTTGCAGAGGGGATGCGGAGTAGCCCAAGCGTTCACTCCACATGACAGCTGTGTCAACTCAGCTCTTTAAAGCAAATATTAATAGAACTGGCTTCTCACAGCAGCTGACAACCAGAGCACTGCCTCTTGCACAGGTACGTGTGCCCCTGACGACAGCTGGAATGGACTTTTGGTCAGTAAAAAGGTGTGTAAATATTGGTTGTGAATTTGCTCTGGGAACACACAGGCCTTCCTGCCCACTCTGGGGCTGATGAGTGCAAACAGAGTGCTTCAGCTTCTTGGGCTCAGGGGGGCTCCCATCTGTTTATGGGGTTCCAGCATTTGACCAACTTGGCTATTCAGGTGGTCTTTGGACCTGGGCAGAGGATAGAGTCATTTTAGTTGTTACCTTGAAAACAAGTTCATTGGAAAACCTTGGGGGCCCAGCTGGCTTCTCACACACACGCACACACACACACACACACACACACGCATGCATGCATGCATGTATGTATGTATGCATGTATGTGTGTGTCTATATATGTGTATATATGTATGTATGTGTGTGTCTATATATGTGTGTGTGTATACATATATATGCATATATGTATATATATATATATATATGTACTCGTTGATGACAAAAAAGTACATTAGTTATTGAAAAGAAAAAAAAGAGAAGGAGGGTGTTACTTTTAGGGAGACAGAAGCTGCCATGGCCCAGGTCAGAGCCCTGTGGTACCCGGCACACCATCAGCCAGTCAGTCAATCAAACATCATCAAGCCACCTACTGCGTGCCAGATGCTGTCCTAAGCACTGGGGATATAGAAGCAGACAAAAGACATCCCTGCCCTCAAGGAGCTCAGTCCCATGGCTGTGGAGGAGAAGAGACGGGCTGTGGGGAGCCCTGGATGGAGTTGGAAGAGCTGACTTTGTATCTTGGCATAAGATGTATCACATCTGTCCACTGGCCCTGGGCTTCCTCTTCCAGTCAATGACGGGGGGCTGAGATGACCTCTGACGGCCTTCTCTTCTTTACATTCTCAGCCCTTTCAAAGCCCTCTTCCCCCACGCATCTCAGGCCTTGCTTCTGAGGCCTTCCCACTGCGTTGTCACAACTGTCAGGGGTCAGCAGCCCCAGCTGGTAACGTTATTTTTAATCTAATACTGCAGTCTCTGCCCTAGGACACAGAGGTTGGGCAGGTCTTTTCTGCCCAGTCCCTGGGCTGTCCAGGATCAATGCTGAGGATGCTGGGAGAAGGGGTTCTTGTTGGTGGTGGTGGTCCCCCTCAAGGAACACCAATGACATCCTGAGGGTGGTGTCTTGACTTGCACATGAATTGGATATGAGTAGGGCAGAGCTGTTGGCTTTGGTCATGAGGCCTCTGGGAATGTTTTGGAGTCAAATCAATGTCTGAGCATAGACAGGGAGACCTAAACGATGGTAGGAGGCTTTTGGACTCATCTCTTCAGGGCCACACCAGCCATCTCAGCTTCTCTGCTAGGGTATAGTGGCTACAATTTCTTGGGCTGTCTTTAGTCAGAGCCACCATGCCTAGATAACAGAAGCCAGGCAGAATGTCCCCAGACTGAGAATAGGCATTTGATCCTTTGGTCCTCTATCACAGATAACTAATTTAAATGGAAATACTCCTGATTTTACTTGCAAAATGAATCTGAGTAATAGCCAAAAAGTAAACTGAGAAGGAAGTCAGTTCTTACCTAGCTACTGTTTCCATCTCATTATGTCTATCTGTATACACTGCATTCTCAGTATGGTCTGTGAGACCATTTTAGGGAATCTTCAAGGTCAAAACTATTTTCATGATAAGATGAAGACATTCTTGACCTGTTAAATACAGTCCGCTTTTCTAACAATGTGTGTGGCTGGATTTTCTTGAGGTACTGCAGCCCAGCCAACATTATCAGAACAGATTGAATTCAGAAGCAGATATGAGAATTCAACTGTCTTCTCTTAATCCAGACCATCAGGATGTGCAAAAAATATGTAAACCAATGCCATCCTTCTCACTACATTTTTTTTGGTTTTGGAAAATAGTAAATTTTCATTAAAAATGTTTCTTGTGTTAATGTAATGAGTATTTTAAGTGAATTATAAATATATTTTAAAATTGTATCAGTTTGAATTGTGCTGGAGAAGACTTTTGAGAGTCCCTTGGACATATCAGGCGGTAGTTAAAGAAATTAACTCAGGCTATTCACTGAAAAGACAGAAACAAAAACCAAAGCCCTTTGGCCACATAATGAAGAGATGTTGTTCAGTCATTCAGTCATGTCCGGTTCTTCAGGACCCCATGGACCATAACATGCCACGCCCTTCTTCACCCGCTGTCTCCAGGGTCTGTCTGAGCTCACGTTTATCTCTTCCATGAACCTCTCCATCCATCTCATCCTCTCTCATCTTCTCCTTCTTTTGCCTTCAATCTTTCCCAACATCAGGGTCTGTTGCAGCAAGTCCCATCTCTTCATTATGTGGCACAATTCAGGAAGCAAGCATCTTCTGTTTCATGGCTGCCGCCACCATCTGCAGTGATCTTTGAGCCCAAGAATATAAAATCTGAACCTGCTTCTTCTCCCTCTGTGTGCCAGGAAGTGATGGAACCCATTGCCAAGATCTTAGGTTTGCTTTCTTTTTTTTACACTAAACTTCAAGCCAACTTTTACACTCTCCCCTTTCACCCTCATCAAGGGGCTTCTTAATTTCTCTTCATTTTGTGCCAGTGGAGCAATGTTATCTGCATATCTGAGATTGTTGATATTTCTCCTAGCAACCTTAATCCTGGTTTTTGATTCATCCATCCCGGCATTTCATATAATATACTCTGCATGTAAGTTAAATAAACTTATAAAAGTGACAATATATAGCCTTGCCATACTCTTTTTCCAATCTTAAGCCAATCAGTTGTTCCATGTCCAGTTCCAATTGTTGCTTCTTGGCCCATATACAGGTTTCTCAGAAGATGGATAAGATGACCTGGCACTGCCATCTCTTTGACAAATTGCCACATTGTGTCATGATCAGTCAAAGGCTTTAGTATAGTTAATGAAGCAGAAGTAGGTGTTTTCCTGGAACTCCCTTGCTTTCTCCAGAGAATGCTGGCAATTTGGCCTCGAGTTCCTCTGCTTCTGCTCTTCTGGTAATTCTTGGTTCACATGTTATTGAAGCCTGGCTTGCAGAATCTCAAACATCACCTTTTTGGTGTGTGACATGAGCACAATTATTCAGTAACTTGAACATTCTTTGACATTACCCTTCTTTCAGATTAGGATGTAAACTGATCTTTTCCATTCCAGTGGTCACTGTTGGGTTTTCCAAACTGGCTGACATATTGAGTTCAGAACTTTAACAACATCATCTTTTAGGATTTCGAATAGCTCAGCTGGAGCTCCATCACCTGCACTAGCCTTATTCTTGCCAATGCTTCTTCTAATTTTTAATACTGATAGAAACTAATCTACCTGAACAAAAGCTCTTTGGGGTTCTCGGTAATTTTTCAAAGAGAAATGGGGTCCAAAGACCAAAAAGTTAGAGTACTGCTGGTCTGCACCAAAGCCTTGCATATTTTTGCCAATGAAATCTCAGTTTCTCTATATATTACAGTTCTTCCTTGACAAGGACATATAAAAATACACAGTATAAATACAAAATTAATAAATAAATTTCCATTTTCAATAAGACGGTGAAGCATAATTGTAGTGAGGCTGCTGCTTCTGAATAAATATTGCTTACAATTACTTTGCTAGAAATTGTTCTGTGCAATTTGAAAAAAGCTTTCCTGGGGGCGGAGCCAAGATGGCGGCATAGAAGCAGCAAAGCACCACAGCTCCCACACAAACATGCTAAAAAACTCAGAAAATGGGACATTAAACAGATTTTCAAGCTCCAAAACTCTCCAAAAGACAGAAAACACATCTGTTGCTACAGGCCACACAGCAGGCGGGGCTCTTCTCCGCAGCCAGGTCAAGCCCTGGGGCATCAGGCAGGGAACCGCAGCTATAGGAGAGCAGATCGGCTGCACTGGAGGCACAATTACCACATCTATCAGGCCAGAAGAAAAAAAGGCTAAGAGAAAGGTCAGTGGATTTTGCTAACTGGGGAGGAGAAGAGCAGGTCTGGCCAAACTGCTCCCAGGGCAAGGAAGCAGCAGGAGGCGGCTGTAGCAGCAGGAACGTCTGAGAGCCACAGCGGCCCCCACTGGGCTGCTTCAGAGCCCTCGGCCTGCAGATAGCAGGGGGGCTGACACGATCCATTGGGGCCAAGGGCTCTTGCGTTGAGTGGCCTGG
>JAQQSW010006423.1:0-13952 GCA_028646575.1 Pseudocheirus occidentalis | reverse complement strand
AGCTGAAGATGGCATTTAGCCTTTAGTGTGACTTGTGTTCTCATTCTCTTCAAGGGTTTACAAACCTTCTTTCTTCCTCCTCCAGCCCAGAACAGTGTCAGCAATAGAATCTATTGCTTTCAGGAGACCCAGGAGTTCTATTAATTTTAACTTTGGGAATTGCTACTTCCTGTCTTGCCTTATGGCCCTTCTTAGCCAAATTCTTCTTCAAATGTTTTAAAAATACCTCTATTTTCACTCTTCTCCTCTGTCTATCAGGAGAGACTTAGTGAATATTTATTAAATTTATTAAAACAATTATTCACTGAAATTTCATTAAATATAACTTTATTAAATGTTGGAATCTCTGTTTTATGTCTCATCTTCAAGACATCCAGTCTTGGTTTTACTGTCACTGGCCTTGTTCTGCTCTACTGTCACCAAAAATGTACTCAGCTTTTCCTGCCCCTGCTATCCACTTTATAAGCAATAAACTTGGCTACTTTATCTGTATAAGGAATTGATGTGACCATTGAGTCTTCTGTCATCCAAAACACATAGACATACATATTTCCTATCACACCCTGGGCATTTAGAGTTATAAAGCCACTTTTTACTTCTAATCAAAATGGGGGATGAGGCACAGCTCTGAAAGTATCACCCAAGGGAGCCCAAGTCCCTGCCCTAGCTCTTTCCTTATGCTCACTGTCTGATTCTCTTTCAACTTTGTTAAACTGTACTCTGTTTTCTATACAAAGGAAATGCTCCTCTGGCTGGGAAAGACTGGAAAAAAATGGTTAAATCAAACCTAAGACTAGTAAAGGGAAAATAATAGGAGATCTGTTAAATTGAAATTAAATTCAAAATGCCAGCCAATTAGCAAACATTTATTAAGGGCCTACTGTGTACTTGGCACAAGAGATACAAATACAAGAAATAAGACATACCTGCTAAGGAGCTTACATTCTATCAGGGGATACAATATGAGCATATATAAGTATTACAGAATAAATACAAGATAAATACAAGGTAGTTTAGTGAGGGAGCATTAGGAAAGGCTGTGGAGCTGAGCTGCATCTGCAAGGAAGAGAGAAACTTTGAGATGTGGTAGAATGTTCTAGTCATGTAGGCTGGCCAGTGGAAAGGAATGGAGATGGAAAAGTGAGTGCTGTGTGTGAGAAACAAGGAGATAGTCCTTTTGGCTGGACTATAAAGTGAAGGAAGAAGAGTAATATGTCAAAAGCTACTCCCCCACCCCACCCCCAAAAGGAAGTTGTCAGATCTTGAAGTTTGAAATGCTTAACAGAGGAATTTATATTTTATCTTAGAAGTAATAGGGAAGTACAGAAATTTAAGTTAAGGAACGATATTATCAGAGCAGTGCTTAAGAAAGATCACTTTAGCCACTGTGTCCAAGGTAGATTGGAATCCAGAGAAACTTGGGGCCAGAAAACCATTTAAAGAGGTCATTGTAACAAACGAGGCAAAAATTGTTGAAGTACTGAACTAAGGTAGTGACTGTCTCAGTGGAAAGAAGTAATTAAATTTGAGAGACCATGCAGAGGTAGAAATGGCAAGATTTAGCAGCTGTATGGATATGTAGGATGAAGGAGACTGAGATGTTGGAAGACTGGAAGCGTGGCATATCTTTCACACAGATAAATTTGGAAGAGGGATAGGTTTTGAGGAAAAGACAATAAGCTTTGTTTTGGACATGTTAAGTTTAAGATATTTCCAACTAGATACTCAGTTTGAAATATCCAGTATGCAATTGGTAAAGCAGGACTGAGTTCTGGAAGAGAGAGTAGGGTTGACTAAATAAGTCTATGAACCATCTGCATGGAGCAAATAGTCAGGTCTATGAGAACTGAAGAAGTCACCTAGAGAAAAAGTGGAGGAAAAGAAGAGGCGAGAGCCCTGGACAGAGACTTTGAGAACATCCACACTGAGGAGGCTTGTTGTTAAAGTTAACAAGCAAAAGAGACTGTTATGAAAACCAAGTAAGGAAGGAAACAAGCAAGCAGGCATTTAATAAGCATCTTGCTAATATTATCTCATTATCTCTTACAGCAACCTTGGGAGATACATACTGTTATCACCCCCATTTTACAGTTGAGAAAACTGAGGCAAACACAGTGACCACAGCCAGTGTTTGGGGTCAAATATGAACTCAGATCTTCCTGACTCTAGGACTCCAGGCCCAGTGCTTTATCCACTATATTACCTTGATGGGAGGATCAGAGAGTATCCATAAAGAGAGGTTATTCAGCAGTTTCAGATGATACATAGAAGTCAAGAAAAATGAAGACTGAGAAAAGGCCATCATTTTTGGCAGTTAAGAGATCAACGCAAACTTTGTTTTGTTTTTAAATTTCATTTTATTTTTATTGAAAATATCTTTTCTCTCCCTCCTACTCACCCTCATTGGAAAAAATAAAAATAAAATCCTTATAACAAAAATATACATGCTCAAGGTAAACAAATTCCCTCATTGCTTATATTTAAAAACATGCTTATATATTTCATTATGCATCCTGAATTCATGAGGTGGATAGCATACTTCATATTTGGTTTTCTGAAATTGTAGTTGGTCATTAATCAGAGTTCTTAAGTCTTTCAAAATTGTTTTGACAATGTTGTGATTGTGTAAATTGTTCTCCTGGTTCTGTGCACTTCCTACTTTATCAGTTCATACATGTTCTCAGGTTTCTCTAAAATTGCCCCTTTTATCATATTCTTATAGCACAATATTGCTCTATTGTTTTCATATACTGTAATTTGTTCAATCATTCCCCAATTGATGGGTGCCCTCTTAGTTTCTTTGTCACAACAAAAAGCTGCTATAAATATTTTTGTACATGTGAACTCTTTTCTTTATTTGATCTCTTTAGTGTATTGACCTAGAAGTAGTATTGCTGGGCCAAAGGGAATTCACAGTTTAGTAACTTTTTGGACAGTGTTCCAAATTGCTTTCCGGAATGTCTGGATCAATTCACAGCTCCACCAGTAGTGCATGAGCGTGCCTGTTTTTCTATAGCCACTCCAACATTTGCCATTTTTTCTTTTGGCAACATTTATAGGATGAGCGGGAGGTATAATCTTAGAGTTGCTTTAATTTGTATTTCTCTAATTATTAGTGTTTACAAGCATTATTTCATATGACTATAGATTTGCTATTAATTTTGGAGAGAGCAGTTTTGGTTGAGTGTTGTGGTTGGGAGCCATATTGTAAAGGGTTGAGATGTAAGAGGAGAGGAAGTGTAGGCAATGAATGTAGACAGTTTTTTTCTTAAGAGTTTTTTTGAAAAAGGGAGGAGAGATGACAATAACTTGAGGAATTGATAGGGTCTAATGAAGGTGGTTTTAAAGGACAGAGGAGATTTGAGTATGTTTCTAGGTAGTAGGGAAGGAACCAGTAGATAAGAAGTTGAAGGTTGGAGAGGGGGAAGATTGAGGATGGAGTCTGGTGAAGCGGATGGATAGTTATTGGCACTAGAGCACAAGAAGAGAGTTTAGACTTTAGGAGAAGGATCACCTCTTCATCAAAGACTGAAGTAATGAAGGAACAATGTGGGGGGGGTAAGGTCTGTAGGTTTTGAGATATAGAGAAGACTAGAACAGGGAACACATGATGAATTATAATTATCCCTGTTCTCTCAAGTAAACTATGAGGCACGTGCCTTGACTGAGAAAGGGGAGAGTTGGTGGTAGGGGAGATTTGGGGAAAGAAGAGAAAGTTTGGAAAGCTTTTGTTGGGAATGAGATAGGGAATCAGTTATCGAGGAATAAAAAGGATTGCCTTTTTGCACTGAGAGCCCAGTTGAGATTAGCAAACATAAATTTGTAATGTATGCAGTCAAGCAGGGTTGTATGACTTTCTTTAGTTCAGTTTAGTTCAACAATACGTGAGTAGAAGGCAGTTGATGCGTCTGTGACTTGGCATGGAATGTGCAGCAAGAGGACAGGGGGGTAAAGATTCAAGGAAGGAGAACAGTATGGAATTGAATTGCTTTATTATTCAGTTGAGATTAATAAGGGAGGATGAACTACATCCCAGGGTACTGAACAAATTTGCAAGTATGACTAATATTCAGAGGAAGAAAGTGAATATTTCAAACTATAAATTTGATGCCAGATCTTGAAAAATCCCAGAATATATTATTAAAGGATATGTAAGCACTTAAGGAAAAGGTGATCATTAATAGGCAACATTAAAAATAAATCATGCTAGATTAACCTCATTTCCCTTTAAAAAAAAAAAAAGAACCAGGCTACATAATCACTAGTTGATCTTTTGTTTTCAATCAGCCTTCAGTACTTCAAAAGATGATTAATGATGAGGGAGTATCTTAGTTAACTATAAGTTTAATATGTATCAATAGTGCTCGATGGTAGCTGTATTAAGAGAGGTATAGTATCTAGAGCAAAGGAAATAGGAGTTTCAGTGTTGTCTTCTCTGATTAGATCACATCTGTAGTATGTGTTCAGTTCTCATGACCATTTTAAAGGCAGATATTAATGAACTGGAGCATGTCCAGAGAAATGTGTCCAAGACGAAGAGGAGACTTGAAGGCCATTATATAACATGATGGATTAAAAGAAATGGGGGCACTTATCTTAGATAAGGGCAGTTATATATGACAGATGAGGGGAATACTGGAGACCTAGCATTCTTAGAATTTAGAAAGGCAATTGACAAAGTCACTCACCATATTTTAAGAGGTTCAAGAGAAGAATATAATGAAGAATTGACCTCTTCACCAAATGATTGAGGTTGGGAAAGACTGAGAGTGTAGTTAGAGCATAGATGATAGCCTAGAAAAATACTGAGGGGTGGAGGAACTGAAGATCATGGTGAGTGAGCATGAAGAATAGATTAAAGAGTAGTATGGCACAGGTGGATATGGAATGATATGGAATGATAAAACATTTACTAGGTGATGGAATTTCAGAGTTCTTAAACATGGAACTGGAATGGGAATGGTAGAATCAAGGGTATGACCACCCCTGTATGTAGCTGAGGTGGCCTAGAGGAGTAGGCTATGAGAATTGATTAGAGTGAGGAACTTAATCTTAAAGGTATTTGAGGAAATATCCACATGTATGTTGAAGGCCTCTGATAAGAGGAGAGGACTTAGGGTAGAAAGGGAGATAGAGCCAGGAAGTGAATTCATTGGGAAAGTGGGGTGGATGAGAATGAGAGAACATGTACCCAGTGGTTAAGGTATGAGTAAGCTCATGTCACAGACACTAGAAAGTCTGATATTATAAAATTCAAGAACTGTGGATTAGGCCATACTAGAATTCTGAAACTGCCCATCCAGCTATGGAGGAACACGATCAGATAGCTTCCTGTCTGACATAGTGAAACATCTGAAATAGTTGTCATAACTAGCCAATAGGACTCTATTGGGGATAGTAATACACAGAGTGATAAAGCCACATCTTGGGAACCCTTTGCATGGTCCCAGGTTTAAGCCCCCTGGATCCTGACTTTGTGCCAGGCTCTTTTCTCCTCCAGGTACAGTAATTTGTATTCAGTTTGTAGTTTACCTACTTGTTCTTGGTAGGTGACTGTTGCATTTGTAGATCCATTGATGCTGACTCCTCAACAGGATAATTAGCTCCCTGGGACCAACGGCAGTATCTTGTATTTTTTTCTCCAACTTTTATCACTGGAATGGCTGGTACTGTGTTCACTATACAGCTGGACTTTCACTAGAGATTGTGTCCTAATTGACTTCTCTCTGTGATGGTGGAACAAAACCCTCCAGTTGGAGAGTGGCCTTGGTTTGTCATCCTTCTTTCTCCACCAATAGTATAAGGGAAGTATGGTCATTGTTGTGCTCTCCAAGGCAGGCATTGCCAATAGATTAGAGCTATGGTTCTTTTTGAGACTTGGATGGTACTCATTAGAGCTACTTACCTGACTTATCACAAGGGTAGGTGTTGCTATGGAACCCTTAGGATTGAGATCTAATATTGTCTCCAGATTTGAAACTAATATATGTGTTTTTTCTTTCCTTACAGCCCACTGGGTACATGGAAAACTGTGTTTCCTACAGTGCTATTGAAGATGTTCAGCTGCTGTCCTGGGAGAATGCCCCTAAGTACTGTTTACAGCTCACAATTCCTGGGGGCACAGTCTTACTCCAAGTACGTACAGTAAACAAACATGAACCAGCATTTTTTCCTCTCTCTTACCTTTCCTTGGATGGGGGAGGGTGCCTTGGGTCAAGGTCAAGCAACTGGAGATTTGTGTTTTCTGTCTGCTTGTTCTTTTCCCCCAGAGTGAGAAGAAAGATGTTAGTTAGATGGTTCTCAACTCTGTCATAACAATAGCACACACAATAGAATTCTGCTGTAATTGGTGTGGTAGATAACTATATCTGGGTAAGGGGTTTGGGTGGGAATAAACAGGAGTTTTATTTTTAAGTAGGGGGAAGAATGTCCTCACTTTTTCTTTAAGAAAACAGAGTTCTATTTCTTTGAACATCCTGAACCTGCTGTGAAAACTTCCTTACCTGGTCCAGTGCTCCCTAGACTCCTATTCAAAGGCAAGGCCTAGATTGTTACTCCAGGAACCAGTCTGGTTGAATGGAGCAGAGCCCCAACCTAAGAGTTAGGATAGGGTTGGCTCTATCACTAACTCACTGATTGACAACAAAGTCTCTTCCCTGAATGGACCTCAGGTTCCTTCTCTTTAATTGAGGTAATGTAGTATGGTGGAACAAATTCTAGATTTGGAGTCAGAAAATCTGAATTTAAATCCTAGTTCTGTCTCTTGCTTTTTGTATGACCTTGGGCTAGGGATTGAACTACATGACCTCCAGAGCTCTTTTCCTCCCACTCTAGCTCTGTAATCTGTGATCTTCTCCTGTGTTTGGATTCTTGGGACGGAGGGAGGCTATGGGCATTTCTTAGCTATGGATACCCAGAGCAATTAGTGAATGAGAGTCATAAGTAACCCTCAAAGGGTATGTGTAGGGTGGGGAATGGGGAAGCGGGGTAGTGGTCTCCTTAAGCTATCTACCTTCCATCTCAGAGCTTTGAGAAATCTTTATTCTGTATCTATGTCCCTAGCATATGGCTTCCTCAGCCCCAGACAGCCCACATGAGTGCTGAGGAGCAACGTCTGGAACCCCTTCTTATTTAGCATTTTGTAAATTCTGTAGCAGTATATGCATGTGAGCTAGGATCAATGTTCTTCGTTATTTGAAAAGATCTATTATTTCTTCAGTACCACAGTCCTTCCTGCCCTGACACAGATCACAGCTGCTCCAGCTCTTAGTAGCTAGTTTTATGAGTTTCTGCATGCGTTCTTCCCTACCCCCCTCCAAAAAAAAGGGTCTTCTATTGGTGAACATTCTGGTAATGAACCTTTCTTCTTTGGGGGGGGGTGGGGGGGGTTGCTTTTTGGAGGGGGGAAGGTAGGGCAATTGGGGTTAAGTGACTTGCCCAAGGTCACATGGTTAGTTTTTTGTGTTAAGTATCTGAGGCTGGATTTGAACTTGGGTCCTCCTGACTCCAGGGCAGGTGTTCTATTCACTGCGCCACCTAGCCACCCTTGGTAATGAACCTTTCATGGGCTAATGAACCATCAGCTGGGCTAATGATGACTGACAGATGACTGACAAACAGCCTGTCCCCAGGTTTATGCTTGAATCCTTTCCAGAGGGGTAGGATCTTCTAGAGCTCTTGCTTTGCTGGCATAGATTGCAAAATTCGGAGTCTTTTCTGGTATCACAGGACATTGGAGGAGGATTTTTTATTGTTATTATCATCATCGTTGTTATTATTAACAGCAACAATATTGCTCGTCTCCCACAACTAGCCTCCTCTTTCCCCCACCCCCACTCCACCTCCACCCCTCTCTCGTTTAGGGAAAAGGGAAGGTTAGGTGCTTTTATCCTAGAGCCCTGACCCTCCTAATGGGTCTGTATGGGACCACATGTTGTATTGTGATGACTGAAACTTGGCTTTCTGGCAGGGGCTCAATTCTGCAGCCTCCCTTCATGACCAGTTCCACGTCAGGCTCCCCCTGCTGAGCTGACGAACCCGCAGTGAGTAGGAAGCAAAACAGCCCTCAGAGCTCTAGGGAACGGAGAGCTGCCCAGAAGCACTTAGATCCAGAAGGGACCCCCCCAGTCATGGCCATGGGGATAAGCAGCTATATCTTTTGAGAAAATCACCACCACCACTCCCACCCTTGGTCAGTTTTACTGTGCTCTGTAGCGTGGGGAGTGAAGAGACAGCTTTCCCCTCACAGAATACCTGGGCTCAGGATCCCTAGGGACGAGAGGCATTTTTCTTCCTGCTCTACAATCCAGGTAGGTGCTGCTTTCCCTTACCATCCTTCTTCCATTCCTCTGTCTTTTTCACCTCGGCCTCTCAGCTCTGTTTGTTAAGCTGTTTGCCTTGCTCTATAGCTAACCAATCTTATTCCCTTCTCCCCACACCCTCCTTCTTTTCCTCCTCCTGCTGCTGCTGCCTCCTTATCCATTGTGGAGTCAAGAAATCCTGCGTGAGGTTATGTAAATCAGTCCATTAGAGATAGACTCCTGTTGGGAGAGGGTTTCCAATCGAGTTACAGAGGCACAGCTGAGGGCCAACGGCAGGAGAGGTGCTAGAATTCTCTGTGGTTGAGAAGAGTATTCACTGAGGAGATTTGGTGGGGAAAGATGGAGTGTTTTCTCAGAATTTTTGTTTCTCCATTTCTGTTTGTCTTGAACTGACTATATATAGTTTGTCATATAACAGTGTGTCAAACATTGTAATAGAACATAGTAATTGTATAGGATAATCTTGTAGCATTTATTGAATAAATTATAATGCATTGTCACATTAGGGATATTGTAGTATGTAGTCTTAGATATGAAAATCTTCCTTTGTGATAACTGAAACATTCCAAAATTATACTGCCTTAGGCTATGCCATATTTGGGGGTAGGTGTGGTAACTGATATTTGCTACTGGGCCATGTAGAAGCTCTTCATTTGAAGGGAAAAGAGAGTAGTGTTCAAGTACCTAGTAAGGGAACAAAAATAGACCAAACCTGATGCTACACTGTCTTTGGACCCCTGTCATGGGCTTTCTTTAAGGCACCTTGTCTTATAACCTTAACCTCTCCCCTGCCCTGCCCTTTCAGGTTCTAGAAATTGTAGTGTTCAAGATCGAGCCTACTCTATAAAGAAGAGAAGTATAAAGGCTTAGCAGATCTCAACATTCCTAGCTATCTCCTACCTCCATCCCTTTGTTTATGTGACTAGAATATATTCCTTCTTTATTTCATCTTCCTAGAATCACTCTCTATCTTCCTGCAAGGTTTAGCTCATATGCCACTTCCTACAGGAAGCCTTTGTTTTTCTTGGGTTATTAGTGCTCTCTCCTTCCTCCCATTTTTATGTCTATACTTAATAGGTTTACATTTTGTATCCCAGTAGTAGAAGGGAAGCTCCCCTTGTCCTGTTACAAAATCATTGTTCTAGCTTTGAAAGTGTTCTCAGGTGCCATTTCAGTTCAGTTCAACAAGTATTTGTTAAGTGGTTAGGCTGGGGTGGGGAACCTGCAGCCTTAAGGCTGCATGTGGCCCTCTAGGTCCTCAAGTGCAGCCCTTGTGAAGTTTGGATTCAGGCCTTCAGGCTGCAGGTTCCCCACCCTGGGTTAGGCAGTGAGGATACAAAAATAAATATGAAAACAATTCTTACCTTAAAGGAGTTTACATTCTACTGGGGGAAGCAACATTTTACAGATAAGTAAATACAGAATACATAAAAAGTCAGCACACAACAGCACCACTACCAATTGTGGGCATCAAGAAAGGCCTTATGTAGAAGTTAGCATTTGAAAGGTGCTAGAGGGGGTGGCTAGGTGGCGCAGTGAATAGAGCACCGGCCTTGGAGTCAGGAGGACCTGAGTTCAAATCCGGCCTCAGACACTTAACACAAAAACTAGCCGTGTGACCTTGGACAAGTCACTTAACCCCAACTGCCCTCCAAAAAGCAAAAAGAAAAAAAAATTAAAAAAAAAAGAATTAAAAAAAAAAAGGTGCTAGAAATTCCAAGAAGATAACTGGAAAGGGAGATCATTTCAGCTGCGGTTAAAACAGCCTTTGCAAAAGTAGGGGCGCCAGAGATTAAAGACTGTGTACTGGCCATGGCTGGAAGGTTTTATTTGAACAGTAAAGTTCATGAAGGAGAATAATGGAAAATGTTGGAAAGATAGGTTGGAGCCAGATTGTAAAGGGCTTTAAATGCCAATGCCTAGTATATTGCCCTGCACATAGTAAGGGCTTCATAAATTCTTGCTGGATTATATTGTGTTGTACTTGAACTATCTTTTAGTCTAAGTGGGTTTTTTTGTTTTGTTTTTTAAGGCTAGACTACTTCCCTCTCCACCAGCCTTGTTCCAGTACGTTATATAGTGAACACAGCTATATCCAGTCTCTCATTTGCTTGCAATGTTAGTAGGCTTTCATGTGAACCCTTGCTATAGTTCTTAGAGGGGGTCTGTCTACATTTCATGTAGCAAAAGGAGTTCATTACACAAGTGTACATTCTGTTCTCCATAGATTCTGCTGCCTCCTCTTAACATACCATGTCCAAACACCCTTGCCCAGACACAGTGTAGATAGATGTCACCATCTGCTAAAAAGGCCAGATTGGGGAGGTACAGAATTTTCATACAAACTTATTGGTCATCTTTTAAGTTTTCTTTGGTTTATGAATGTCCTACAAATGTCACTTAACACTTTTGGCTATAGCAAGGATGTTTGTCCCCACAAGTCCCCAAAACACAGTTTTAATTATGTTATTCTTCTATTCAAAAATCTTCAATGGGTCCCTGTTGCCTATAGGATAAAAAACATTTTTTAAAAAAAACCTTCAGTATACAATTTAAAGCCCTTCACATTCTGACTTTCACCTACATTTCCAGAGTTATTTCATATTATTTTCTAGGATGTACTACTCTCTATTCTGCTAGCTATTCCCCACCACAATGTCCCATCTCTTATTTTGTTCCTTTGCACAAATGATTCCCCCATATCTGACATATATTCCTTCTTCACCCTTGTTTAATACAGTGATTCTCAAATTGTGTCCGATCGACTTCTGGGGGTTTTTCAGATCCTTTTAGGGAATCTGAGAGGTCAAAACTATTTTCATAGTAGTATGAAGATGTTGTTTGCCTATTAAAGTAGTCACTTTTCCAACAACGTATCTGTGTGAGGCAGAATTTTCTTCCTGTACTTCAACCCAAGTAACATATTGCAATAGATTGAATGCAGATACAGATCTGAGAATCCAGCTGTTTTCCATTAAGCCAGACATTAAAGAGATTTGCAAAAAAATGTGTGAAACAATGCTACTCTTCTTACTATTAAAAAGATAGTTTTTTCTTTAATAAAAATGTTATTTATGTTAACATGTAAATTTTGTTATTTTAAATGAATTACTACTTTACAAATTTATCAGTTTTAATTTCTAATTCAGCAAATATTGATATAACCTACACAAACAAAAACTCTTTGGGGTGTTCGGTGATTTTTCTATGTGTAAAGGCTCTTGAGACTAAAAAATTTGAGAACCATTGGTCTCATAGAATCCACAGTATAATTCAGAATGCAAATCAGATGACAGCTGCTACACAAGACCCCTCCATTTTGCCATTTCTTAGTATTCTGTCCTTAACTTTACATTGTATTGCTTTTTATATCCCTTGAATTTATTTTATTTGTATGCTTGTTGCCTCTCCAGTAGAATATAAACTTCTTGAAGGAAGGTACCATTTTTGGCTTTTTATTACTAGAGCCTAGACCAGTACCTTAACATATTAGGTTTTTAATAACTGTTGAATTGAATTGACTCTGCTTCCCCCTATAACAGTAGTTCTTAACCTTCCTAATGCCGTTACCCTTTAATACTTGTATGTGGGCACATCTGCCTGGAGATGGAGGAGGGATATAGAGGAGCAGTGTCTCCGTTCCTAAGACCATTGGAAATATGTCTTTTCCGATGGTCTTAGGGGACCCCTGTGACCCTGTGAAAGGGTCATTCAACCCCCAAAGGGGTTACAACCCACAGGTTGAGAACTGCTGCCCTATGGCTTCTCTTCTGCAGTTTGGTTGTTATAAGACTTGATCCAGGAACATGATGAGGGAGGTGCCTTGTTTTTGTATCCTTAAAATGCTGTATAAATGTGAGTTGTTGTTATGTTTCACACTCATTTTGTTTAGAAGTTATTCACTATGGAATTAATCTCATTTCCTTGTCTGAAGTAGATTTTTCTTCCCTGGTCCATTCTGTGGCAAGTGAAAATACCTTTTTTCTTACCTCTCTTTGCTTTCCCCTAACAAAGGCATTTGGGGCTAGGCAGCTGGCTTAGGAAACATCCTGTGCCCATATACTCCCTTGGTGCCAGATTTGGCAGGGCTTCCACAAGAAGAAAGCCCTCTTTAGGAAAACAGACAGGCTGTGTCAGCTGCCAGGGTTGGGAAGCCTCTGTTTATTCTATACTTTGGGAAAAGGCCCTTTATCCTGGAACCTGATAGAGTGAACTTTCCTGCTTAGTAACAGACAATGTGGATTTTCCAATGGCATTCACTCACTGGCTGAGATGGCCTCAATTGCAGATGGATTGGCTCTTTTTTTCTTCACCTCTCTGACAACAAAGCAATAAGAAAATCTTGGCAACAGCAAGTGGGAAATTTGGTGGAATTCACTGGAATATGGCCTCCCCAATATTAAAGAAGTTAATGGGGTTGTGAGACCTAAAAGGAGTGAAGTGAGCCAACTCTTTATGTTCCTTCCTTATCTTTGAATCTTTTCCTCATCTGATTGGATCCAGGGATCCTCAGGAATCTGAACCTTCTAGAATATTCCCATTTGACTGCATTTGTTTGGATTAGATCCCAGTATAACAGTATAGGAAACTTGGCCCACAAACATGCCCTTTCTCCCTTGTCCCAGCAGGTCATTTCAGTGACCTTTACTTTGTTTGGGAACAGCTGTGCGTGCCTTTGATCAGATTCTGGAAGGTACTATGTAGTCCTTATCCTCCTTAGGCAGACATTAAGAGGTGAAACATTGGTGGTCCAGAAAGTCCTGGAGGCCTTCTGGCTCAGTGGACAAACAGATGAAGATTTACATGAAAATATAAGACTATTTTTAGTCTAGGGTCTTTGACTTTTCCCCCACTGAAGGAAAATCCTGTAATAGTCTAATGGTTTATAAAACAGATTTATGCTGTTGAAAGAGGGAGTCAGCTATCCTTTCTCCTTCTTCCCCTTGGTAAGGATAAGGGATCACAAATGCCTTTGGAAAGCACCACTTTCTCACCTCTATCTCCAAGTTCCCCTTGCACTCCTAAGATCATAGACTTAGAGCTGGAAGGAAACTTGAGGGTCATCAAGTTCAACCCTCTAATCTTACTAATGAGAAAACTGAGACAGAAAGATTAATTTATTTGTCCAGGGTCACAAAGAAAGTACCTGTCAAAACAGGATTTGAATCCAGGTCTTCCTGACTCCAAGCTCAGTGTTCCAGTGCTCAGAGCTATATCTCCAATTTAACTGCCTTATTCATAGGATTTAGAACTAGAAGAGATCATATAAATCCTGTAATTCAACTTCCTCATTTTATAGGAGAGAAAATTTATCTATAGAGGTCAAGGGTCATGACCAGGGTCATATAAGATAGTTTAACTGGATTGAAGAGTACAGGAATGGGAGTAAAGATCAAGAAAACTGGGAAGAGGGGTGACTAGGTGGCTCAGTGAATAGAGCACTGGCCCTGGAGTCAGGAGGATCTGAGTTCAAATTTGACTTCAGACACTTAACACAAAAACTAGCCATGTGACCTTGGGCAAGTCAGTTAACTCTAATTGCCCTACCTTCCCCTCCCCAAAAAGGGGGGAAGGGAAGCTGGGAAGAGGGGCAGCTAAGTGTGCAGGAGGCAGGAGGACCTGAGTTCAAAT
>JAQQSW010006422.1:0-13952 GCA_028646575.1 Pseudocheirus occidentalis | reverse complement strand
GTGTGTGTGGAGAGAGACAGAGACAGAGACGGGGGGGCAGAGAAAGGGGGAGAGAGACAGAGACAGAGACAGGGGGGAGAGAAAGGGAGAGTGAGAGAGAGAGAGAAAGAGAGACAGAGAGAGAGGGAGGGAGGGAGGGGGAGAGAGAGAGAGCGAGAAAGAGGAATAAAGAAACAAAGATCCAGCCAGTAAACCACAAGTTAAGTAGGTGGCTTCTGATCATCAAACATTCACCTTCCTTTGGAGAGTAGAAGGAGAAGGAGAGAGAGAGGGAGAGGGAGAGGACAGGCTCAGTTACCCAACTAGCGGGGCCTTCAGACAGCTTGGTCTACTCACAGGTTGTGTTTTTCCTTCATCTTTGAAGAGGACCATGGCATCAGGGAGATGACGACACGATTTGCAGGTGACTTCAATTTGAGTGAGTGAGGGAGGCTGTGCAAGGTCACTGGCCTCACTTTTTCCTCCAGAGCCATCTGGATCCACTGACCTGATTCATCAGGATGACTGGAGATGACCCAGGATACAGTGGGAAACCAGGCACTGTACTAGTCACTGGCAATACAAAAATGAAAAGGAAATATTCCCTGCCCTCAAAGAACTTACATTCTGTTGGAGAGAGGCAACATTTACATGTATAGGTATATATATAAAACAGAAGATAATATTGTTGGTGAAAGCACTGGTAGTTGTGGATAATCAGGAAAACTTCTTGTGCATTTTAGGTATAGAATATGGGTTAGTGCAGAAAAACAGACAGGAAATAGAATGTATTATATGAGGAACAATAAGAGTGCCACTAGGGTGCAGGAGGGAGTATAATGTGTAATAAAGCTTGAAACGTAGTCAATTTCAGGTTATGAAGGACTTTAAATACCTGAGGGGTTTATATATGGGGCATCCTGAAATATTGATGTAGTTTTAAGCCATTGGAGTTTTTTGAGTAGAAGAGTAATAGGGTTATACCCATACTTTAGGAAAATCCCTTTGACATCTTGGTTGAAGATGGTTTGGAGTGGGGAGAACCTTTAGGCAGGCAAATAGATTAGACGCCTAATGTATTAGTCCAGGTAAAAGGTGGTGAGGGACTGAACCAGAGTGCTAGCTTTGTGACTAAAGACAAAATGGATGAATGTGAGAGGTATTTTAGAAGTAGAAATAGCAGGGTTTGGGGGGGGGGTGGGGAATCATTTAATTCCCTGTATAAAGGAGGAAACTAATTTTAGGCAGAAAGCTCAAGAATTTGCCCAGTGTGACACAGGTCATAGGACAATAGAATTTGGAACTAGAAGGGTATCCAATGCTCTTATTTTACAGATGAACAAGTTAGCCTAAAAAGGTGATATGCTTGCCACATGTGGCACAGATGTTAGATACCAGCACTAGCATTGCAAAACAGTTGCACAGATTAACATAAGAGGAAATAGAATTTAAATAACCCTATCTTAGAAAAAGAAACTGAACAAGCCATAAATGAACTCCCTAAGGAAAAAAATCCCCTGGACAAAATGGATTTACAAGTGAATTCTACCAAACATTTAAAGAATGATTAATCTCAATACTATTTAAAGTATTTGGGGGAAACAAAGGTAAAAAAAAATCCCTACCAAATTTCCTTTATGACTCAAATACAGTTTTGATATCTAAATTAGGGAGGTCAGAAACAGAGAAAAGGTATAGATACGTTTCCTTAAGGAGTATCAATGCAAAAATTATAAATAAAATACTAGGAAGGAGATTACAGCCATCTATCACAAAGATCATACTCTATGACCAGGTAGAACTTATACCTAGAATGTAGGGCTGGTTCAATATTAGGAAAACCATTAGCATAATTAGCCATGTCAGTAACAAAAACAATGACAATCATAAGATTATGTTAATAGATAAAGAAAAAGGTGTTGATATAATATAATACTCATTCCTATTTAAAAAACAGTAGAAAAGATAGGGATCAATGGCACCTTTCTCAAAATGATAAATAGTATCTATCTAAAACCATCAGCAAGCATTGTTTGTAATAGATATAAGCTAGAAGCCTTCCCAGTAAGATCAGGGGTAAAATAAGGATGCCCATTATCACCACTATCATTCAGTATTTTATTAAAAATGCTAGCTATAGCAGTAACGCAAGAAAATAAATTGAAGGAATAAAAATAGGCACTGAGTGAACAAAACTATCCCTCTTTGCAAATGATATGAAGTCATACTTAGAGAACATTAGAGAATTCCTTTAAAAAGCTAGTTCAAGCAATTAACTACATCAGTAAAGTTGCGGGATATAATATAAACTCACAGAAATCATCAGCATTTCTATATATTACCAAAAATAGAAAGAGAAATTCCTTTTAAAATAACTGCAGACAATATAAAATGCTTTGGATTCTACCTGTAAAGATAATTAGATAATTATATAATAATAAGGGTAATTAGAAAATGTTTTTCACACAAATAAAGATCTAAACAACTGGAGGAATACTCATTGCTCATGGGTGGACCATGCCCATATAACAAAAATAACAATTCTATCTAGTTAATTTACTTATTCAGTGTCATATAACTAAAAAAAACAAAAATTATTTTTAGGGCTAGAAAAATGATTAGCAAAATTTACTTAGAAAAGATCAAGAATATCAAAGAAATTTGTGAAAAAAATTGTGAAAGAAGGTAACCTACAGTATCAGGTTTCAAAGTATATTACAAAGTGCTAATAATCAAAACAGTCTGGTACTAATTAGGAAATAGAGTGGTTGATCAGTGGAATAGATTAGGTACATAATATATAGTTGTAAATAACCATAGTAACCTAATGCTTGACAATCCCAAATATCCACATTTTTAGGGCAAGAGCTCACCATTTGACAAAAATTGCTAGGAAAACTGGAAAGCAGTTTGGCAGAAACTAGGCACAGACCAAAATCTTACACCATATACCAAATTAAGGTCAAAGTAGATAAATGATTTAGTCAGAAAGGGTAAAACCATAAGTAAATTAGTTGAAAAAACACCTGTCATATCTATGGATAAGGGAAGAGGTCATGATCAAACAAGAGAAAGAGGAGATTGAGGGAAATAAAATAGATAATACTGATTGAATGAAATTAGAAAAAAAAAGCCTCAAAACTTCTATAGAACAAAATTAGTGCAGCCAAAATTGGAAGGAAAACAGGAAGTTAGGGAAAAATTTACAGCAAGTTTCTCTGATAATGGCCTCTTTTCTCAAATATATGACAGTTGATCCAAATTACATGAATGAGAATTATTCTTAAGTTGATTAATGGTAAAAGAACATGAACAGGTAGTTTTCAGAAAAAAAACTATTAATAATCATTTGGAAAAAATGCTCTAAATCACTATTGATTTGAGAAATAGAAATTAAAATAACTCTGAGATACCACTTCAAAACTATCAGATTGGCTAACAAGAAAAATGACAAATGCTGGAGGGGATGTGGAACAATAGAGACACTAATGAACTATTGTTGAAGTTGTGAACTGCCCAACCATTCTGGAGTATAATTTGGAACTGTACCCAAAGAGTTATAAAACTTTGTACAACCTTTGACCTACTAATACTACTACTAGTTCTGTATGTCTAAAAGATAAAAGAAAAGGAAAAATTAACCTATTTGTACAAAAATATTTATAGTAACTCTTTATGTTAGTTTCCAAAGAATTGGAAATTGAAGGGATGTTCATAAAATGTGATTTATGATGGTGATCGAATCCTATTGTGCTATAAGAAATGATGAGCAGGATGGTTTCAGAAAAACCCAGGATATCTTATATGAACTCATATAAACTAAAGTGAGCAGAACCAGGAAAATATTGTACAGAGTAATTACAATATTGTAAGAATGATCAACTGTGAAAGACTAGCTACTTTAATCAAGACAGTGATAAGGGAGGGAGAGAATTTTAAACTCAAAATTTTTAAATATGTCTTAAAATATTTTAACTGTATTTGGGAAATACTTAAATATATATATATATATACACATACATATATATATGTGCGTGTATTTTAAAAGACTATGTGCTAGTTTATATAAAATCTTAAAATTATCACCCTGATCTTAATTGTTATACTACTTTTGAGCATATTTAAATAAACTAATTTAGAGGAATTGGCATGTTGAATCTGCAGCCTCAATGTCTAATGAATCACCATCTTCCTTCTACATATAGGCTAGGGCTAATCCTTTCCTTCACTTTGCTCCTCTTTTTTGGGAGGGGGGAAATATGGAGGAATATATTTGGGTTTTTTTTGCTATTTTCTAGTGCTATTCTCTTCAAGATTAATGAACTGCGCTTTTCTCAACTGTGCCTGGTACATAGTATGTACTTAGTAAATGCTTCTTAATTCATTGATTTTTTTTATCTTAGAAAGAATCCATACTTATGTCAAAGTTATCCTTAGCTAGATCTTAAACTATAGTGGGAGATCTTAGGAGAACAAAGATTGAGCCCCTTTCCATTCTCATTATATGTTATTGAAGGGCCCCTATCATCATCCTCCTCATCCTCCTCCTCCTCCTTCTCCTCCTCCTCCTCCTCCTCCTCCTTCTCATCATCATCATCATCATCACTAGCATTCACATAGGACATGCTATGTGCCAGCCACTGTGCTGAGTAGCTTACAGAAATATTCTCATTTGGTCCTCACAGCCACTCTGGGAGGTGCGTGTGTCTGAGGACATATTTGAACTGAGATCCTCCTGACTCAGGGGGCCCAGTGTTCTATCCTCTGTGCCACCTTTCAGCTCTACGTCCTGTGTCACAGTATTATTAGATCCTTCTTTTTTATTCCTCCAGGCAACCTTCCTGTGACTTACTCCTTCTCTCAATATGAGGTCGCCAGCAAAGCTCAGGGGCCCCTAGGATAGCTTCATGTGTCTGGCTCCACATCTGTAAGCGACTCTCTCCAGTCTTCCCAGTTATATCATCGTCTCTTTGTTAAAACAAAATCTTAAGATTTTGTAGGCTTATTTTCGGCTCTCTAAAAATGCATTTTCCATCCAGCTGCCCATTGAAACATTGGATGGTATCAGATCTGCCCATACTTTTAACTCCACAAAGTTTAAACCCTATGACTTTTGGTGGGGCTTCTGGGCATGTAAATGTTTATCATAGCCTTCCATATAACAATAGAGGTTGTATGCCAAATATGACCACTAGGTGTGTTGGCATATTAATTATTTCATCCAAATATCTGCCTAGAAGTCTTGCAATTAGGGCATTATGTTGTACTTTCAATGACTGTTCTTGGCATTGTGGGGACACTTCCCAGTTTTAGCTGGCCTCCTAATCTCTTAGTATGATCGCACAAAACCCAAACAAACATAGCTATGTTTTGACCCTTCAGACAACAATAGTTGCCTGTAAACCTATACTGTACGGCAAAACATACCCCAATAAATTTATGATCCTTGGTAGATGAATTGGCTGGAAGAAAAAGCACAGGAGAACAAGCACCAAGTGGGCATGATGCCTAGATGATAAGATGTGTTCATGCTTCTTTTAATATACAAAATCTATATGGCCAGTGAGACTCTGATATACCCTTCCAGATAAATCTGCCATTTTTCTAGGACTATTTCAGTAGCCAATAATTCCATATCCATCTTTTTGTAATTTCTTTTCAGGGGTGTTAACTGTCATGAACAGTAGTTATTAAGCAGCAATAGTTTCAGCTAGGTGGCACACAAAATAGAACCCTGGAATGAAAATCAGAAGACTCATCTTCCTGAGTTCAAATCTGAACTCAGACACTTACTACCCAAGTGACCTTGTGCAAGTCACTTAACCCTGTTTGCCTTAGTTCCTTCTCTGTAAAATGGGCTTGATACTCTAGTATCCTTGCAAATAAAGCCCCAAATGGGGTCACAATGAGTCAGACACAACTGGAACAACAACAACAAAAGTTTGGGGTTTTATTCCTCCCTTGCTTTATGGCTATCTGTGATGAATCGATTTCTTTAGGAAATAAGATTTTTACCATGAAAGTGCTATAATGGTGAAACTGTCTTAAATTCCTTCTTCAAGGCCTGAAAGATAAGTTCTTGCTTTAGTTCTCACTGAAATATGAGCAGCGTTCTATTACTCAGATGCAGGGCTCCATCAGTCATGAGTTCTCGGTTAAATTGTTAGAAGTTGATATTAAAAAAAAAAAGTAAAGCTTTCACCTTAGGAGAGAAGCGGCTATCAACCTTTACTAAAGTAACTCCATGTGTTATAAATGAATTGTTATTCTGTATGGTCCTAAAATGAACCACATGGATGTTACCTAATATAGTTATCTCCTTTACAATATAAGCCATGGTGATGCAACAAAGTTAATTGTTAAAGTTGACCTTTCTTAGAATACATGGTTCTCTTCATGGCATAAAAACATCAAAATGCCAGCGAGGTAAGAAAGGACATTGTTAATTAAGACCTGAAATTTTGCCCAGGTAGTGGATAACCCCCAAGGCATAGTCTGATAGTATCCAAATCTAGTGCTGAAAACCACTTTACACTCATTTCTAACTTTTAAAAGGTGATAACCATCCCTTCCTTTTCCTGGCTCATAAATCTAGTTAGCGATAAATGTAGGTCCTGTGGACCCTTCCAAGGATATTTATAATAAAAGTAGGAGGGAGAAATTCTTTGCACTTTTATCTTGGGTACATATAGTCCCTGAAGGACTGTATCACACCCTATTCACCTTTCTTAAACAAAAAATCTGCCAGGGATTGAAATGCTAAGATAAATCCTTCACATTTTCTTAGGTATATCTCCACAGTTTTCAGTTTTCTTTATTAGTTAGCAAATAAATCTTCCCATAATATAGAAAATTTCCCAGGAAGTTGATTTGGTGGGAAAATAGAATTCCACTGGCTCCTTCTGACTAAATGTTCCTCATAAATCCCATTCCAGAAGTATCTCAGTTCCCAGTTTCCAAATTTGGGTAACCACTTCTGGGAGAAGTCCAAGAGTAACACAGTGTGAGCTACCATCTAGAGTTTATTATCTGTGTGATCCCTGGAAAGTCACTTTGTGACTATCCTCATCTGTAAAATTAAAGGGTTAAATTACACCCTCTCTAAATTCTCCTTCAGCTTTAAATCTCTAATCCTTTGATCCTAGAAGGTCATGTGCCCTTCATGCTTAATTTGTTCCACAAGGACAACAATAATAAATAGCTAGCATTTTTATAATGCTTTACAGTTTTCAAGGTGCTATTACCTCTTACCTCATTTGATCCTAATGAAAACCTGAGAAGGTAATGTTATTATCTCCATTGTGCAGATAAGGAAACTAAGGTAGAGGTGAAGTGTTCATCAGTCAGATAGCTAGTAGGTATCTGAAATTGAATTTGACCTCAGGTCTTTTTGATTCCTCATTATACCTATTGTACTACCTGCCACTAGAGCTGATAGGTAGCATTTAAATAAGACTTTGAAGATTTGCAAAGCATTTTCTAAGTATTATCTCAGTTCATCCTCATGATAATCCTGGGAGGTAGGAGCTAGTCTTTTCCTTGTTTAACAGGAGGACAATTAGGCAGTGATTAAATGGCTTGTCTTGGGTCACACAGCTGTGGAAGTATCTAAGGAAAGATATGAACCCTGGTATTCCTAACTCCAGGTCTTGTACTCTATTCCCTGAGCCTTCTTCAAAAGAATGGGTCAGCTCTGATGATCAAACCAAAAATTAGAAGAATATGGAATACCTTACCTGTCACAGAGTAATATGTGAAGAAATAAGAGATAGCATTGTTGAATTGTAAAAGGCATAATTTTGATGACTTTAATTTGATAAATTCTTGCATAAATAAAACCAGTGTAGGCAATATTAGAAGGAAAGCAGAAAATTGGGGGAGGGAACTAGGGCTGCAATGCAATAGTCACAGTGCAGAAGGCAACTATAAATATGCTGGCATAGTTCTCAATCACAAAATATAACAGACTCCATATAGATGAGAGAAGCAAAACATTTATTCAGACCTCAGAGAGCCAAATTCCAACACCAGGAAACCAGATCCATCATACCAACACTGTAGCACAGCAGGGAGGCACACCATCCTTTAGCCTTCCCATAAACTCACAAGCTTAGCTGTCACAGCAGGGGGGAGGGGGCAAACCAACACTCTCAAGCCTAGCTGTCTCCTTGGGCATGTCCTTTCCTCCCTCCAGCTCTAATTGCTCTGACTTCCTAGTTCTGCCCTTACCTTCAGCAAGCTCCTCTCACCACAGGCTCCATGTGATTGTGATTACATTTGGTCTTTTAGAGGACAGAGAAGATCTTCAAATTCCCATTACCATTATATTCAACCCCAAGATCTTTCACTTCCCTTACACAGCAAAAATCCATTAACAATACATTTCATTACATAGGTTAATGGGAGTTTAGGGGTAACTGGTGTTAACATAACTTTACAATAATATAACAAGGATAACAGAAAATAAGCGAATCGAACAATATCTTAGGGTAGGGGGTTGGGCACAACATCCTACCATTCCCCCCTCAAATGAATGGGGCTCAAAATCTTGGAGTAAGGGGCAAAGGTCTCTTCTCCATAGGTACTTCCTGCTTAAATTGGATGTTGAGCTGTCCCTGCCCCTAGAGGTCATTTCTTTAGCTGGTACCCAGAGGTTGGTTGATACCAGGTAAAGAGGTGACACAGTGGCATGGACAGGGGGTGAGATCTGGTTTAAGTTATCAGGCATCTACAGGTGGAGGAAAGCCTTCAGGAAACACATTTTGCAAACAAGTTTAATAGACCAAAAGCCAAAAGAAACAAAGAAACAATAACCAGAAGCAGGGTAGATATAAAGTCAGCCATGCTTCTGGAGTCCATGAATTCACTATCATAACCTCATTCACAGTAGAATATATGAGTTAAGTTACAATTTGGTAATTTTCTTCTCCTGAATAAACTATAGTCACAATATTATCTTTCCTGTGTGCTATAATTTCCACAGCCTTTGGAACATGATCTGGCTTCCATTTTACCCATAATTTAGCTCCCAGTTTTATTCTATTAGTAGAACCAAACCCTTCAGTTCCTCTGATAGTTATCTCAGAAGGACAGTCAGTTTTCACAAGGGATATAGTTTCACAAGGAATAATAATCACTTGAACTACTCTTATCATATTTACAAAACTGTATAGGTTCTTTACCTAAATTTTGGAATATCACAATAATTTATCCTTGATAATTAGACTCTATTACTCCAGTCAATACATGTATTCCTTGAGCTGTTAATTCTAATATAGGTAATTGTAGTACCAATGCAATATTCATAGTGCCAACAGCCACCATACATATGCTGGCCTAGTGCTCAGTCACAAAATATAACAGACTCTCCATATGGAAGACAGAAGCAAAAATTTTATTCTGACATGCGAAATAGAATCCTAAAACCAATAAACTGATTCCATCTTTGTAGCAAAGAAGTTAATAAGCCATAACAGCACAGAGAGCTATAGCATCTGTTAGCCTTCCCACAAATCAACATTATTCACAAGCCTGCCTGTCTCCTACCATCTAACATCTCTGACTCCCAGCTTCCTGTGGGCTCTGCTCCACCCTTCAGCAAACCTCTCCCAGCATAGGCTCCATGTGATTACATTCAGCTTAGGGGAGGGTATGTCTTCAAAGCAGGGAAGGTCTTCAAATTCCCATCACCATTATAGTAATATTAATCTAAAATGATTTTTAGGGATTCTCATACATATTCTAGTGGAGATTTTTCTTTTATATTTTCTATACAACCAAAAGTCCTCTAAACAATGTAAATCATATCCTGCTGAACTAGGTGTTCCTGGGTATGGTGCTGGGACATCTGGCCTCACAGTCCATTACTCAGTATTTGGGATCTTATATGTTTGTTGTTTTCTAATTTGCAGTCTGGGGTCATCATTCTGGCTAAAGGTATATTTCCCCCCAGTGGTCTATTATTCGAATTATATAAAGCCATGAACAAATTATCCTTCCAGTGTTGATACAAATTATTAGAACTTAACTTCCTTAAATGTTCTTTCAATAATTCATTCATTCTTTCAATTAACCCTGAAGCTTGTGGATAATATAGAATATGATATATCCATTCCATATTGTTTAATATACAATATCTCTTAATTTCGTTTGAAATATGACTTTTTGTCACTTTGAATCCACATTGGGATTCCATAATATAGACTTATTTGATCTATAGTTTTATAGGTGTTTTTTCTGGGTCACATTCTTATAAGGACAAGTCACTAGTATACCTGAATAGGTGTCAACACAAGTACATATACAATTTCATCCTTTATCTTGGTGTAGGGGACCAATATAATCTATTTGCCAGATTTGGGCTAGAACTTTTCCACTTGCTATCTCCCTAGTTACTGTCTTAGGAACAGTTTGCTCCTTTCCCAATGGACATATATGACTTTCCCCTGCTACCTGTTTTAACAATGAATGAGAGATAGTAATCCCTTGATCTTGTGCCCACTGGTGTGTGGCCTGGACCCATATGGCCGGCTGTTTAATGGACCCATTTGCTAGTATTAGATGATAAGTTGTTGTCAACATAGGGACGATATGTTGAGTAGAAATCTTTGCTAGTTGATCACCATGTGCATTGTAGTCACATTCTGGTATAGCAAGGTCCATGTCTACATGAAAAACTGACAAATTAATAACCAAAGACATATCCCATATATCTTCCCATAATTTGTTGCTCTAGAGTTGTTTATCATGAATTTCCCAAATTTGATTTTTCCACATGGGCATCTAGATAACCCATTAATCAGTGAATATATGACACTGTCCTTCTACTTTAATGGTTTTATGTACTGACATTAGTTGAGTTTATTGGCTACTTCCACATGTCTCAGTGCTTTCTTTAATCTGAGTCTCTCTGAAGGTGCAAAAAACTTGGATACAATGGTTCAGCATGATATATAGGGACACTTCTTATTTCTCTAATTCATCTATCAAGCCCCTTTTCTGCGTCTGTTGTATATAGTCCATTAGTTGGAATGCCATCAATTCTTCCAAAATCAACCCCTGCTCTCAGTAGAGCAGTAAACAATTCTTTTCTTGTCCGTCTATTCTGACTTTGAATCTGCTGGCTATTCACTTTTCTCTCAAGGAAATTTATCTTTCCCCCATTCTCCTAAGTCACTTAGCTGTGAAATCTTATCTAGCACCTCCAAAAGAAAGTTCCCTGTTTCACCAATTAGTAGAGTCAGAATTAGGTGCTTTTAAGCAGGAGGAGCCATCTTCACTATTGCAATTTCTTATGAGAAACCACTAAGAAAGAGGGTATCTTGATAAGTCTTAGCATCTCCAATCATAATTGCTATCTTCATTACCTCATCCATTAACTTTTTCATGTAGTCCCAAAGCACATACTATGGTCTCTCTCCTCTAGGCCACATTGAATCAATGGGATACGCTTTTTTGCATCCCTCAGCAGCTAAAGCTAACAGATTGGTTGTATTGTTACCTCCTAACATATGATAATTCTTAAAAGCCTGCTATACAAAAGGATTCTGACTAATACCAATTAATTTTAAGCAGTCCACGCTATCTACCCATACTCCTGTGGCCCCTTTGTCACTGATGCTCAACATCCAAGAGACAAAGGATTCTTCTACCCTTTGGGTGAATTTGCTTAATATATCAGTAACCTCTTACTGAGTGATATCCTCAACTATCTCCCTGAACTTTGTTTGGCCTCTCTGGTTCTCCTTCTTTCTTCTTAGTATGTGGCGAACTTTTGCCCTTGTGAAAGCTTCCTCATTTAACATTGTTTAATTTTGCACCCACACACTCTTCTGGCAGTGGTTGCTGCAGGAACTAGACTCATTTTGTATTAGGATGGCATACACATTCCTCTTGCTAGGTTTTTGCATTTTCTTAGCTAAATTCACTTTTTTTTCCTACTGCTTCAGATCCTCCAGCTTATTCTTCTAAAGAAGAGCCTGAACACTGTGGCACAAAAAGTTTCTCATACAAATCAGCTAAGTTCATCTCTATCTGAGTTTTCTTGTCCAGCAGTTCATCTCTGCTTTTACATATAATACAGTAACCTGTTAGTAAAACCTAGTCTCTTCTATATACTCTCTCCAGTTCTCTCCCTGGTTTTATTGGTATTCCTTACAAATATGTTTCTAAATCTCTAGGTACTCCCTTTTATAACCTCAGTTCCCAGTTTTCACAGAGCTCTGTACTTTTAACCCATTTCCTTGCTGGGGAAGAATGAAGTAAATTCTCCCATCCTAGGATGTCTGTTTCTTCTTCTAAAATCCTTTTGCCTCCAAATAGAGGTCTGATATTTTTCAGTCCCATCCTCATGGCCAAATGTAATGCCAATACAATATTCACAGCACCAGCGGCAACTATGAAAATGCTGTCATGGTCCTCAATTGCAAAATATAACAGACTCTCCATATAGAAGTTAGAAGCAAAACAGTTATTCAGACCCTAGAGGGCCAAATCCCAACACCAGGAAACCAAATCCATCACAGCCACAAAGAAGTTAATATACCATAGCATGGCAGAGAGCCACACCATATTTTAGTCCTCCCACAAACAAACACTCACTAGGTTCATCCTTTCCTCCATCCAGCTCTAATTGCTCTGACTCCAAGCTTCTTATGTACTCTGCTCCATTCTTAAGGAAGTTCGTCCCACCACAGGTTCCATGTGATTACATTTGACCTATTAAGGGGCAGGAAAGATCTTCAAATTCCCATCACCGTTACAGGGATTTTCATAGATAATCTCTCAGATAGTGGTCTTATCTCTCAAATACAAATCTCTCAAAGTTCAGTGAACTTTGTCATATTTATAAGAATGTGAGTCATACCCCAATTAATGAAAGGTCAAGGGATATGAACATTCAGTTTTTTGATGAAGCAATGAGGATTATAATCATATGAGAAAACGCTTTAAATCATTATTGATAAGAAAAATGCAAATTAAAACACCTTTAAGTTATCATCTTAAACTCACCAGATTCGCTAAAATGATAGATGGTCTGGTCTTCAATTGGGGAATGATCAGACAAGCTGTGGTATGTGATTGTGATGGAATACTGCTGTGATATAAGAAATGATGAGCTTGTTGATTTAGAAAAAAAAAATCACAGAAAGACTTGGACATATGAAGGAAGATGCTATCACCTCCAGAGAAAATACTGACAAATAAAATGTACATGGTATATGCATATGTGTGTATATGTTTATAGATATGTATATGTATTTATATATTTATATATACATATGTTCACATTTATTTGTAACCTTCTCTAGAACAGTGATGAGGAAAGGAGAGAGGAAAAATGTGCATAGCAGTGAACAAAAGAAAACCTAGAAGGAAGCACAGAAAAACTTGCCACCTCTGAAAACAATGTATACAATTTATTACATAGGTTTTAATGAAATGGAAATTTATTGTTTATATTGATTCCTCTCTTGTGTTCTGCTAAATACATGGAAATATTCTCTTTTTGTCATTTCCTCATTTTATATTTAAGTTTAAAATGAAGGAATATCTTTTATTTTTTTATTTTTATTTTTTTCTCTTTTATACTATATTTTATTTCTTCCAATTACATGAAGATGATTTTAATACTCATTTTTAATATAAAATTTTGAGCTCCAAATTTTCTCTTCTCTCCCCCACTCCCTAAAAGAACAAGGAATTTGATTTAGGTTATAGATGTTCAATCATGTAAGACATTTCCATATTAGTCATGTTGTGAAAGAAGTAATAGAACAAAAGGAAAAAAATACAAAAAAAGAATACAGTGAAAACAGTATGCTTCAATCTACATTCAGACTCCATAAGTTCTTTCTCTGAAGGTGGAGAGCATTTTCCATCATGTGTCCTTTATGATTGTCTTGTATTGCTGACAAGAGCTAAGGCAATCATAGTCAATCATACCATAGTGTTTCTGTTATTGTGTACCATCT
>JAQQSW010006421.1:0-13952 GCA_028646575.1 Pseudocheirus occidentalis | reverse complement strand
AGTGTTCTGGGCTGGGGGGTAGGGGCAAAAAGGGGAGAAAATTTGTAACTCAAAACCTTGTGGAAATGAATGATGTTACCAAGAAAATAAATTTAAAAAAAATAAGGCAATTGAAGGACACTTGATAAATATTAGCAATCTGCAACATGTAACCAAGAAGGAATTCCAAAGATAAGGAGTAAAGATGTCATCAAGGAACTTTATAGTAGAAAGAAAAGATAGGTTAGTTACATGGCAACAGAGAAGATGAGTTGGTGGCCGGGGCAATCCCCTGGTAACCTTGTAATATTGAGAGAAATCAAGGAAGGTGTCTAGCATCTAGGGTTGATTTCATGTGGTAAACTTTCAAGAAACTATGAGCAAGACTCACACAGGATGGGGAGGCATGGATTAGTAATGATTGGTATTGGAGAGAACTCTTGAATTGATAAGAATTCATATCCATTTGAGTATGAATATTTGAGTGTGTATACACACGCACACATGTGTATATATCAGAGAGAGAAACAGAGAGACAGAGACAGAAGGAGAAAGAGGGAAAGAGAGACAGAGAAAGAGACAAACAGAGAGATTAGGTGGCACAGTGGATATAGAGTGCCAGGCTTGGAGTTATAAAGACCTGAGTTCAAATCTGACCTCAGATACTTAAATTTGAGCAAGTCCCTTAACTCTCTTTGCTTCAGTTCCTCATTTTAAAATGAGCTGGAAAAGGAAATTGCAAACCCCTCTAACATCTTTACCAAGAAAACTCCAACAACAGTCAAGAGAAGTCAGCCATGACTGAAAATGATTAAACAACATTTGAGAACATATATATATACTTACATATGTTGTCTTCTCAATTATAATGTAAGCTTCTTGAGGATGACTCCATTTGTCTTTGTATCTCCAATGCTAGATGCTCTATAAAATGCTTAATTGATAGAAAACTACCTGAGAGTACTGAAAGGTGAACAGATTTGGGCAGGATCATAGTTAGTTCATGAAATTGGAAAGTTGTTCCCAGATCTTCCTCACTCCAAGACTAACTCTCTATCCACTATTTTATCATGTTGCCTTGATGAGGGCCTGGATGCAAAGTCACACATCAATAAGAAAATGTTTTGCAGAGCATAGGATCAAAGGTCAGACTGGATCACCATCATGCCACTTTTACTCTGAGGTGCTTGTAAGCTAATGGGAATGGAGCCTAACATACTTGCTCAACAACCTGCTTGATAAGCCACAACTGTTATTTGTAGACTTCAGGAGAGAGAAGCAGAAATCTATGGAAGATATGGCAAACTAAAAGCTGTAGCTAAAGAAAATCTGAACCACTTTTAACCATATTTTCTTTCTCTCATAGCTCATCTTGCAGCAACCAATTATCAAAAGAAAAGAGACTGAGGAGACACTCTAAGAGCTACTAGAATTTATATTACACACTGTGATATAACAATAGTCAAATTCTATTGGAAATCAAAATGCAAGTTAAAGTATATTTAATTCGTGTGAGTGAATGTTAGGCTTCTTAGAAATATTTTAAAAGGACAATGGAAATTAAACACAAATGTGCTTCAGCCCTCCCTAACTCACTTATTCTTGGAATTTCCTTGATAATGTGCCTTATTTTTAAAACAGCTTTTATATTATTTGAGCTGCAGTTATGCGACAATCATAAATTATTGAATTTTATACCTGTAAATCATTTTGAGAGTTCAAATGATCCAGTCCTGTATAGCCATTCTGGCTCTTTCTAAGCCAGAGGGTTATCTATCAGATTTTAAAATACTTTGGTGAACAGAGATTTTACAATTTCAATAGTAAATTTCAATGGTTAAGCACTATAAAAGTCATCTTTTTTTCCCCATTCTTCCTACGATACTGGAGAAATCAGGATATAGTTCAATAGGGTTTGTGGGCCTGGGTTCCAATTGCAGCTCTCCAGTGTATTAACCATGTCGTGTTATGTGAGCCATTTAAACTCAGTAGGCTTTAGCTTCCTCATTGGTGAAAGAAAGCAGGGAAAATGCTATGACCTCTAGAGTACCTTTTAGCTTTTAACTCTAAAATCCTCTAAGTCACTTGGGTGATGGTGACATGACACCACCATTGGGTGGTGGGATGCAATGCTGAAGTTTGGGTTCAAATACCACCTTTGCTACTGACTACTGACACATTTGGGAAAGTCATTTAATCTCTTAGATTAAATGACTGTAGTATAAGGATCATATTCCTACGCTACTGAACCCATAGTGTTGTTCTGAAGAAAATTATTTATAAGTTTTAAAGTGTTATGTTAATCTGTTACTATTGAAAGTAGGAAGCAATTCATAATTGTCACATTACTGAGCAACAACTTGGGATACATAGTGGGACTGGAAACATGATTTCAATGATATAAGGAAATCTTGGGTGATGAAACACTCTCTACTAATGCAGAACACTATCTTCTCTAAAACTTAGAATCTTAAAAAATTGCTTGGGGATATGGGAAGATTATGACCCAGTTATTCTTCTCTTCTAGGCCATTTTTCTATTTCTACCTACTCCATTGTCTCTTTTCCTTGCATATATTAAGTATTTAATGAATACTTGTCAATTTATACTGATGTCTAACTAAAATTTGTTTGGGTATGATTTAATTGGGGACTCAATGAGAGTCTCAATTTTAAGCATTTTAATGAGTGAGACCATGTCTTTTGATTTCAGCATGTTCTACACAAAGTCACCCAAAATTTGAGAAAGGATAAAGTTGGTTTTCATTTAAATGGGCTGAAGGTGAAGAAAGTTGTTGGTTCCTCACTCCAGCTCAATTGATGTAATTACAAAAAATTAAAGGCAACGTAACAGGGGTTAAAAAAAACCAATATGGTTATATTAATATTAATTATTATTAGGTACTAACACTTTAAGTAAAAAAACTATATTCCTCTATGAAATATGAAAAAGTTTCCCTTTTTTAATTGTAAGAGGAGCTTGGCATCGGTTGGCAAATGATTGACCATACCCTTCGTAGCTTTTAAAAAACAAAGTTAACCAACTCAGTTGGTATTTAATGAAATTAAAGACATTCATGAAAGGGAGCAGCCTTATAGAGTTTTGTCCTTAAACCTCTACCAGAGGGATGGGAGAGGGAGAAAAAAAGGAGAGAAGAAAATTTATCTTTCAAACCCCAATTTGCCATGGTATCTTCTGATGGAGCAACCTGCTCAGTAGAAGGCATAGCATACAATAGGAAGCAGAGAAAAAGATACACATAGAGAAACTAGGGAAAGAAATGAGCTTCAGGCAGCATTACCACTGTCTAGAATAGAGGTGACTATGGATTCAAGAGAGTACTAGATCTGGTACCTGAGAGTTGAGCTGGAGAGTTGGGCAGGCACAGTGAGCCTGAGGACCTTAGGAAGAGAGATATTATGGGTGGGGGAGGCAGATGAGGGAGCAGCGTGAAGACTAAAGTGAAGGTTACTGGGACCCTGAAATGTCAGAGGCATCAGTTGTGCTGGCCATATGTTTTCCCTAAATACCACAACTAGTATACTCTGTGCCCAGTCTTCACATATGATTTATGCATTTGTGGGAGAGTGTGCCCCAGGTTTATAAAGGTAATGTTTTGGCGTTACTATTCTTAGTATGTCCTGTGTAAGAAAATGTCTTTGCTTTGAGATAATTTTATCCAAAGGCTGACTATTAAAGATCAATTTCCTGGCAAAGGTTCTTCATCTATAATTTCAGAATTATAGAACCACAGAATACCCTTGAATTTAGGAATAGTTCCCCCCTTCAACCTATAAACAAATTAGTACAGAGTTGCAAAATAGCTGAGAAAGTGAGCAGTTAGATTTGCATGGAATTATTTCACACATTTAGCATCTTCTCAGTATCTTTACTAAACACTGTACTGAGTTATTTGACAGATTTGGTTCCTGACCTCAAAGAGTCTGCAGTTGAAGAATATGTGCAATCCTGCCATCTCTTCATACTTGCTAATTGCTTCATCCAACAAAGCCTAATGAACACCCACATTTCTTTTCTCACTGCTTTAATCCAAGTTTACATCAGTTTCTGCTAGTCTAAAACCTCAGAATGAAAATTCATTTACTATTTGGTCTAATTTACACATACTCACCATCTAGTGGTCAAGAATGGTAACAGCAAGGCTCACACAGGCATTCTAATAAAAACAATACCGGAAGGTAATGAGGGGGATAGAAGGATGGTATAAACTTGGTTTCTTTTACTCTCATTTTTCCAACAAAGTTTCCAGAAACTCATTATGACTGTCTTTTGTATCAGTCACATGCCGGATAAATCCCTTTCTCTAAAGGGTTTGGATAAATTTTAATGGATGACTAATACGAAGCAAAACCAATTTTTTTCTCGAAATTTTTGGGCACTTCTTTGATATTTTATCTTTCCCCAATTACAGGTAAAAAATAATTTTTAATATTTGTTTATAGGACTTTGCATTCCAAATTCTCTCCCTTCTTCCATCCTCCTCTCCTCCCCCCATTGAGAAGGCAAGAAATTCCATATAGGCTATACAAGTGTAGTCATGCAAAACATATCCATAATAGTCATATTGTGAAAGAAAACAAAGACAAAAAACTCAAAAAAACCAAAACTAGTTTAAAAAATATGCTTAAATATGTATTGAGACATCGTCAATTCTTTCTCTGGGGATGGGTAGCATTTTTCATCATAAGTCCTTCAGAGTTGTCTTAGATAATTGTATTGCTGAGAATAGTTAAGTCATTCACAGCTGATCATCTTACAATATTGCTGTTACTTTGTACACAGTATATTTCACTTTGCATCAGCCCATACAGGTCTTTCCAGATTTTTCTGAGAGCATCTTGCTCATCATTTCTTATAGTATAATAGTATTCCATCATAATCATATACCACAATTTGTACAGCCATTCCCTAATTGATAGGCATCCCCTCAATTTCTAATCCTTTGCCCCCATGAAAGAGTCACTATAAAATTTTTGCACATATAGGTCCTTTTCCTTTTTGGTTTTGTTTGTTTGTTTGTTTTTTATCTCTTTTGGGATACAGACCTAGTAGTGGCATTGCTAGGTCAAAGGGTATGTATGACTTTATAGCCCTTTGGGCATAGTTCCAAATTGCTCTACAGAATGAACTAAACCATTTTAATGACAAAAACTCTCCCACAAAGTCACTTTGTGATCTTAGAAAATTCTTTTCATCTTTCTTTGTCTTGGATTCTTTCTGTAAAATGTAAAGTTGGAGTTAAATAACATGTGATATCTCTTCTAGCTTTGCACAGTCTATTCTCCATATTCCCTCTCTTCTACCTTGACTTCCCTAGATCAGCTAAAAGTCAGCCTTCTGCATGATATGATGTCTGTTCCCATCCCACTTATGAGTGGCTTCTTTCAGATTATCTTCTATTTTGTGTGTGTGCATATGTGTGTATATGTGTGTATATACATATATGAAAGTGTGTGTATAAATACACATATAGACATGCACACACATATATGTATATAGTACATACCTAGTTATTTACATGCTATGCCCTTTGTTATAATATAAGTCACTTGAAGGCAAGGACTGCCTTTCTTTATTTTGTCAGTACTCAACACAGTGTCTGACACATAATAGTTAACAAACACTTGTTCCCTGACTGACCATCTAACTAAAGCTACATGTTACAACCACTTGACTAAAACAAGTTCCTAAGTCTTTTTGTCTTGTAATTCCTTTTGAAAGCCCAATAAAGATTATGGACCACTTCTCTTCATTTAAGTACATAAAATAAAATACACCAGGTTAGAAAAAGAATCAGTTATATTGAAATAAAGATGTAATTTCCCCCACCCAAATTCACAGACCCCCTAAATCTATCCAAAGAAACATTAGGAATCCATAAACCCGGGTGAAGAACTCAGAGGCTTGAATTCAGGGGTGAGAAACCTGCGACTTCAAGGCCACATGTAGCTATCTAGGTCCTCAAGTAGGGCCTTTTGACTGAATCCAAACTTGTCAGAACAAATCATCAAGGATTTGTTCTGACAAGTTTGGATTTGTTCTGTGAAGTTGAGATAGAATCATAGAGAGAGAAGGAAATAACAGGAGAATAATTAAATAGGCAAGTTGGAAAGGTCAGAGGCATTCTAATCCTCATTTGCTTAGCAAAATTCATTGTATTATACATACTAAGTTGGCATGTATAGCTAAAAGGAATCAGCAGCATCTCATGAATAATAGTGTATAGCCAATTAAATGATACTGTGGAAAGATTCTTAGCTTTAGAGTCAGAGAACAGGGTTCCAAAGCCAACTCTCCCATTTTCTATCTATCTGGCCTTGGTAAATCACTTAATTCTTTGGGTCTCTTTTTAAAATAAGGTTAGGTTTTGATACCTGAACCAAGGAGAGAAAAAGCAGAGAAAGAAAACTATAGACTAATTTCCCTAACAAATATTGATGCAAAAAAGTTTATATAAAATGCCAGTGAAGAGATTATAGTAATATATCATAAAGATAATACCATGGGATTTACATTATTAATGAAGAGTCAGTTCAATATTTGGAAAATTATAAACAAAACTTACCATATCAATGACAAAAATTATATGATTATATCAATAGATATAGAAAAAGCTTTTGACAAAATACACTACCCATTTATATTTAAAAAAACAACAACACTAGAAAGTATAAAAATCAATGAAGCCTTCCTTAAAATGTTAAGTAGCATCTATCTAAAACCAAAAGCAAGCATTATCTGTATCAATGATAAACTTGATGCCTTTCCAATAAAAAATCAAGCATGGAGCAAGGATGGCCATTATCCCCACTGTTATTAAATATTATACTACAAATGCTAGCTATTGCAATAAGACAGAAAAATAATTTGAAGGAATAAAAATGGGCAATGAAGAAACAAAACTATCTACACATTATATTATATTTAGAAATTCTTAGAGCATCAAATAAAAAACTATCTGAAACAACTAACAATTTTTTAAAGTTGTATGATATAAATAAACCTACATAAATCATCAGAATTTCTATATACAGCCAATAAAACCCAGCAGGAAGAGATAGAGAAATTCCATTAAAAATAAGTGCAGACAATATAAAATACTGGGGAGTCAACCTTCCAAGGAAAACCCAGGGAATATATGAACACAATTACAAAATGTTTTTCATAAAAATAAAATGATATCTAAATGGTTAGAGAAATATTAATTGTTAATCAGTAGATGAAGCCAATATTATTTTTAAAATTACAGTTCTATCAAAGTTAATTTACTTATTCAATGCCATACCAATCAAATTACCAAAGAATTATATTGTAGAACTAGAAAAAAATAATAACATTCATCTGGAAAAACAAATGGTTGATAATATCAAGTGAATCAACGAAAAAAAGTAAAGGAAAGTGGTCTAATAATACCAGATTTCAAACTATTAGAAAGCACTAATCATCAAATCAATCTGGTACTGACTAAGAAATAGAGTGATGGGTCAGTTGAAAAGATTAGGTTTACAAAACACAGTAGTAAATTACCATTGTAGTCTACTGTTTCATAAACTTAAAGATACAAGCTTTGGGGGGGTAAGAACTGGAAATCAATTTGATAGAAATTAGGCATAAACTGCCATCTCATGCCATATTCCAAGAAAAGGTCAAAATTGATAAATTATTTAGACATAAAAGGTGATATTCTAAGTAAATTAGGGGAACATGAAAAAAATGTATCTGTCAGATCAATGGATATGAGAAGCTTATGACCATACTAGAGAAAGAGAGGATCATGGAAAATAAAATGGATAATTTTGATTACATGAAATTAAAAGGCTTTTAAGCAAAGAAAATTGATTTGGCCAAAATGAGAAGGAAAACAAAAACTGGGGGGGGGGGAAGAATTATACCATTTCTCTGAAAAAGACCTCATTTCTCAAAAATATAGGAAACTTAGACCAAATTTATTTTAAAAAAAAAACATTCCCCAGTTGATAAATGGTCAAAGGATAGAAATAGAAAGTTTTCTAACAAAGAAATCAAAACTATTTATAGTCACATGAAAAAATACTGTAAATCACTACTGATTAAAGAAATGCCAATTAAAACAGCTCTAAGATAAAGCCTTACACGTATTAGTTTAACTGATATAACAAAGATGGAAAATGGCAGATGCTGGATGTGATGTGGGGGAAAATGAGACACCAAAGCATTATTGATGGAGTTGTGAGCTAGTCCAACCATTTTGGAGAATAATTTGGATTTGTATCCAAAGCAAAAAAATGGTGTATGTCCTTTAACCCAACAATATCACTGCTAGGTTTTTATATCAAAGAGATCAAATTAAACAGGAAAGAACCTATGTGTACTCCCCCCAAAAAAAATTATAGCAGCTCTTTTTGTGGTGATAGAGATTTGCAAATTGAGAAGATGCCTGTCAATTGGGGAATGACTGAATAAATGGTAGTGTATAATTGTGATCGAATACTATTGTGTTATAACAAATTGCATGCAGGATGGCTTCAGAAAAAGCTGGAATTCTTATATGAACTCATACAAAGTAAAGTGAGCAGAACCCAAGGAACATTGTATAATATTGTATAATAATAGCAATATTGTATGAATGATCACCTGTGAAAGATTTAGCTACTCTCATGGAGACAGTGATCCAAAACAATTCTAAAGGACCTAGGATGCAAAATGCTATCCAGCCCCTGAGAGAGAACTAAACTCCGAATACAGATTTAAGCATGCTTTTTTACTTTTTTTATTTTTCTTGGAGTTTTTTGTCTATGTTTTCTTTAGCAACACGGCTAATATGGAAATAAATTTTTGCATGATTTTACATGTATAATCAATACCAACTTTCTTACCTTCTAAAAGAGGGGGCAGGAGGGGGTTAGAGGCAGGAAAGATGGAGAAAAATTGTAATTCAATTTTTTAAATTAATGTTAAATTTATTACATATATTTGGGAAATACTTAACAAAATAAATCAAAATATATTGGAAAAAATTAAATCCAGTAAAAAAAAATGAGGTTGGACTAAATAGTCTCTGATCCTTGCCCACTATAAATATATGCTCTTATGATCCTACAAGCTAAAAGACTGTATTTGTTTTGTTTGTATTTAATTACCATGTAGACTGTTATTATTGCTAGGATTCTTGTAAAGACCTTAAGCACGGCTGAGAAGACCCTTGGAAGCTCCCTCACTACCTCTGAAGATAATTAGCCCATATTGGGTTAGAATGACAAAAATCCCAACCCTCGTTCTACATATTCCAAAGTAACCTTGTAAACATAATTTTAACGAGTGATTGGGGCAGTAAAAGGTTTAGTGATTTGCTCATGGTTGTATAATTGGTATATGATGCCTACTTCTATATGACTTTGGACAATGGTTTATCCTCCCTGGGCCTCAGTTTTCACATATTTAAAATAAGAGAGTTGGACCAAATGGCCTCAGAAGTCCCCTTAAATTCTAGATCATGATCCTATGGGTCAGAGGCAAAGCTTGAATTCAGGTATTTCTGATTTCAAGGCTGACTTTACAGCTGTTGTACCATACTGACACAACACAACATGCACTAGATACTATAATAATACATTATTAGAGCTCTGGTGATACTTGGGGTTTATAGAAAAAAAATTATTCTATGCCTCTCCAAGAACTCTTGAAGATACATTTCATTAATTCTTACCTCCAAGCTAGCTAGCTGGTAGCAAATATTAATTTCACCTTACTTATGGTCAGATTGAAGCACAGAGCAGTTAACTGATTTCCCTGAGGTTAAAACTGAGTCAGAGGCAGAGTGAAGAATCCGAAACATGATAGAAAGCCTGTGCTTAGCAGGCTAAACTATTCTTCCCAGAGTAGCAAAATTTCTGAAATTAGGAAAGACAAGCAGAAGAAGACATCATGATTTTTTTAATGACATCTTTGGAATTTGATTGTTCAATTGTAGATGATTTTTTTAAGGTAGCAATTTCAATGTTTTTTTTTTTTTACCTTTGTGTAATTTGAAAAAATGGTGGACTTTTTTTGTTTGAAAACAGCTGAGTTTGGCACATTTTGGTCCTCAAGAATCAAGAGATATGAATGTAAACAATGAGACAGATCCCTAGGAGCCAGATATATATTATGGCCAAAGGTCCACACCTGTTGTATTTGCGTAAGACTCTTCTTATTGATGGAGAGAATAAATATTGACCCTCCCACTCCTACCTCTATAGTTGAGTAATGCAGTTGATCCTAGAGTTTGGAAGAAAAATCCTTTTTCTTTCTTCTTACTTAGAGGATACATGTGGTCCTAGATCCTCAGAAAAATTCAGAGCAAAAGAGAACTAGCTTTGGAAAGCAGCTATGTAGTGGAAAACCAGCCCCATAACATACCTCTGATTTTCAGCTTCTCTCTCTAGAGACTTTGAGGAATTTCCTCTTGAAAAAGATCAGGAACTTTCTTGGATATGCTAAGATATCTTACTCCCAGTGGAGAGTTCATTCACTCTGTATCACCTTGTACAGGCACACCTTATTTTGTTGTGCTTTGCTTTATTGAGCTTTGAAGATATTGTGGGTACTGGTGGGGAGGTTGTTGTTTTTGTTTGTTTGTTTTTCACAAACTGAAGGTTTGTGGCAACACTGCATGAAGCAAGTCTATTGGTGCCATTTTTCCAACAGCATGTGTTCGCATTGTGGTTTTGTGTCATATTTTGGTAATTCTCATATTTCAAACTGTTTCATTATTCTCACATCTGTTATGGTAACCTGTGATCAGTGATTGTTGATATTATTATTTTTGTAATTATTTTGTGGTGCCATGAACCATACCTATACAAGACAACAAACTTAATTCATAAATAATGTATGTCTTTTGACTGATAAACTGACCAGCTCTTGGCTCATCTGTTTTCATCTCCTCTGGCCTCCCTATTCTCTGAGACATAGCAATATTGAAATTAGACCATTTAATAACCCTACAGTGGACTCTAAATGTTCAAGTGAAAGTAAGAGTCAATCGATGTTGCAAACTTCATTGTTGTCTTATTTTCAGCAATTGCCACAGTCACCCCAACTTTCAGCAACCCGATTAGTCAGCAACCACTAATATCAAGGCAAGACTGTCTACCAGCTAAAATATTATGACTCACAAAAGGTTTAGATGATGGTTACTGGTTTTTTTAGCAATAAAGTATTAATTTGCAAATATTTTAGACATAATACTATTACACAAATAGATTGCAGTATGGTGTAAACAACTTTTATATTTACTGGAAAAACAAAAAAAGTATGACTTGCTTTATTGGAATATTTCACTTTATTGCAGTGATCTAGAACTGAGTCCACAATATCTTCAAAGTATATTCTGATCTGCATAAGTCTTCCAATTTCTGTTTGCTATGTATTCAGATAAGTGGGTTTCTTAATCACTGACTACTTGTGAAGGTCTTTTCTATAACCAGTATTTTAAGCATGAGCCAAGACTTAAAATATTTTTTAAAAAATTAAGGGATAACTATTAGAGAAGCAACTTGATCCAAAAATTCAGACCAGCAATAATGAACATTGCAGGCAAATATAATTCTAATTAAGAGTCCCATTTCTAAGAAGTGTGGAGTGATCAGAAATGGCATCTATCTCCTATGCTTTCCAAGCAAGGATTGTAGTTTCCTGTAGAATGATAAGTGAGATTTCAGAGATAGCCATTCTTGCCTCTCTATCAGCCTCATTAGACAATCCATGTGGACATGAACATAGCCTCCATGACAAAACATGCATTCTTCAACAGGACATGTTCAAGGTTGTCATTATAATAACAAATTCTTTGAAATTAGTTTTTGAATAATTATTTTCTTGTTATTCCACAAACTTTTTTTTTCAAAAAATCATCACCTGGGTGGCATTCAAAAAATAAAACTTTGATAGGTTGTGATCTTAATAAATGTATGATCTGTAGTCTGTCCAGTAGTATGGGGTGTAAATTCTCTACCCTTCCTATCCTGTGGGACTCTCTGTTTAACCAGCAAGTGTTCATATAGTTATAGATATCTTAACATTGAATCAGCGCAAGTGGAGCATGGGAACTGTCCAAGGCATGACCAATCGAGTCTCCTTTTTGTGACATACATACTTTTAATATCTCTAACTCCACAATTCTTTGGTAATATCCACTAGCCTACTCTTGGTCAGACTAATATACATTTAGACAGATAATCAATAGAACTGATCCATCAGCACACTGATGTTGAACAGGAACTGTAGACAATAACCTGGACTCAAAATTGAGAAGGAGATTGCATTTGGGAAAATGTGCAGTACTTCTAATGACCTCAAGTTTCTCCATGAAACCAAAGGCTATCATTTTAAAACCAATATTTTTTCAGTGATTTTATATAACTACAAATAATGGAATATCCCAGTTTCCAAAGAATTAAACTTAGGTTCAGCCAAAGGACAATAGAAAGGTACATGGTGGACATGTGTAGGCTATAGTATATTTTTAAAACATCTTCTTTTATAATAATTGAATTTGCCTGAACATATAAAATCTATAGATTTGCCATTTTAAAAATCTTTTCCAGAAATATTTAACCTATCTTGTAAACTTTTCCAACTTGTTTTAATACATACTATTAGAAAATTTCTTTTTAAATGTCTGCAATTGTAATTTTCTCTATTTTTTCTTCTCATGTTAAAAATATCATTAATCCCGTGTAGCTATTTTTCTCGTGTTGTACTTATCTCCTTCTGTTGACAGGTAATTGTACACATAACCCTACCCTTTTGCACAGTATGAGATTTACTGTTAATTAAGTAAGAAAAGCTACATCAATTTAATATCGACTTTTTTAGACACTGAATTGTGATCCCACAATCCAATCAGTGAGAGACTGCCCTCTTTCTTCTTGACAGGGCCAAACAGCTATAGAAATCAGTAGTCTTATTTTGTGGTTTTCTAGCTGATGGGAATCATTTTAGATTAGGTCTTTGTTGAGATCACTTAAAAATCATTGGGGTGTCTATCACTTCTAGGGCACTAGGATTGGAGTTAGGAAGACCTGAGATCAAATCCCAACTTAGACACTTATTAGCTATATGTCCCTGGGCAACTCACTTGACCTCTGTCCTTGTTTCCTCATCCATAAAATCAAGCTAATAATAACACCTACTTTCCCATATTGTTGTGAAGATCAAATTAAAAAATAATTGTAAATCAGCTGGTACAGTATCTGGCACATAGTATTCACTATGTAAATCTTTTATTTTTATTTTTATTATTGAATACTCTCAAAATAAGAGTCTTGTTAGGAATAGTAACAATTTCTCTAATAGTCCCCCAGACATTTCATACTTCTAATGTGGTAAAGTCTATTTTAGATTATAAAATGGTGTAAAATCCTTGACAATGGGTATTGTATAGAATGGGCATTCACATCTGGTAAAGAATCATAAAGAAGTTTTTACAATTCATTGCTCTTTTAAGAATGAGGAAGCTCAGGGCTGAGCCAAGATGGCGGCGTAGAAGCAGCAAAGCACCGCAGCTCCCACACAAACATGCTAAAAACCTCATAAAATGGGACACTAAACAGATTTTCAAGCTCCAAAACCCTCCAAAAGACAGAAAGCACATCTGTTGCTACAGGCAGCACAGAAGGCGGGGTTCTTTGCAGCAGTCTAGGAGCCACGGCCAAAAGCCCAGGCCGGGTCAGGCCCTGGGGCATCAGGCGGGGAGCCACGTCTATAAGAGAGCAGATCAGCTGCACTGGAGGCACAGTTACCACACTTATCAGGCCAGAAGACAAAAAGGCTAAGAGAAAGGTCAGTGGATTTTGCTAACTGGGGAGGAGAAGAGCGGGTCCAGTCAAACTGCTCCCAGGGCAAGGAAGCAGTGGGAGGCGGCTGTAGCAGCAGGAATGGCTGAAAGCAGCAGCGGCTTCCACTGGGCTGTTTCAGAGCCCTTGGCTTGC